>JAVHLV010000363.1:0-64545 GCA_036785495.1 Colletotrichum neosansevieriae
TAACAAAAATACTAATAAGCTAGAATTTAATATAAATTCCCCTATAAAACCCTATAATAATAACTATATACTAAAGCTTAAAAAGGCCTTATATAGCTTAAAGCAAAGCCTATAACTATAGTATAAATACCTACAGTCTATCTTAATAAATATAGGCTTTAAGGTTTCACCTTATACTAAAGCCCTATTTATATTAAATAATAATAATAAACAAGCCTTAATAGCATACTATATAGATAACATACTTATAGCTACACTAAATAATACTATAACTAAATATATATATAACTCTTTATTAAAGAGTATAAAAATAAAGCCTATAGGGGTGCCTAGTAAATTCCTAAGCTGCAAAATAACTATAGACCGTCAAAATAAAGCTTTATATATATATTAAAGCTAATATACTAAGAAAATACTTAATTAGTATAATAAAAAACATATATATCCAGCTAAAATACCTATAGATAATAATATAAAGCTATATAAAAATATAGATATAGCTAAGCTAGAAGATATAACTATATATTAATAGTAAATAGAAGCTCTACTTTACTTAGCCTTAAAAGCTAAGCTTAATATAGCTCTAGCTGTTATTACCTATGCTTAATATATAAGTAATCCTTCTAAAGAGCGCTTTATAGCCCTAGATAAGATATAGAGCTACTTAAATAAATATTCTACTTTAGGATTATATTATAACTATAATAATAACTAGCTATATAATAATAATAATATTATCGGATTTTCAGACTCTAATTAGGCTGGAGATCTAGATAATAGAAAGTCTATAACTAGCTATATCTTTACTTTTAGACTATATAATATAATTAGCTAGAATAGTATTAAATAAAAGATAGTTACTTTAAGCACCTATAAAGCTAAATATATAGCTCTAACAGAGTCTATAAAAGAGGCTATATATTTATATAATAACTATAACTATATATATAAAGTTCTGGGCTATAAGGCTTTAGATAAGCCTAAAATATTAATAGATAATAAAGCAGCTTAAAAGCTAGCTTAAAACCCAGAATTTCATAAAAAAGTTAAGCATATTAATATAAAATATCGTTTTATAAGGGATAACGTTATAGCTAAAAAAGTATTTTTATATCACGTTAATACTAAAGATAATATAGCAGATATATTAACTAAACTGCTGGCAAAAATACTTTTTCACTTAATAAAAGATACTTATAATATATCAGAAAAGGGTTTTTTACTAAATTATAATAAACCTATTAATAGGTATAACAAAAATACAAAAGACTCTAATATTCAAAGAGTCAATAAGCTACTAAAATAATATACTATATATATCTAGTTTTCCCTAATATAAATACTAGAATCTTTCCTACAAGGTTTATTCTAGTATAATAAATAAATAAATAATAAAATATAATAATAATAATAATAATAATACTGGTTTTTCCTATACAGTTTTCCCGTATAAATAAATATATTAATAATAATAAGTACTGGTTTTTCCTAATAGGCTTTCTAGTATAAAAGTCTCTTAAGCAATAAGCTATATATAATATATATACCTTAAGGGGGGATATAAGAGATATACTATAAAACTCTATACTAAAAATATATAATAATATAGAGGCTATATAATAGAGGTTGATTACGTAATATAGTGTATTACAGTACTATTAGTACTGTGTATACTGTTAGAAGAAGCTTCTAGAAAGCTGTGGAAACTGCTAGCTTTTACTGCCTAAGTTAAGGTTAAACCTAAAAGGGTTTTAGGTTACTGAATTACTTAATAAATAACCTAAATAAGGAAATAAGTGGGGCAGCTTAGCAAGCAGCTTATGCAGCTATAGAAGGCTCTAGAAACTAAGCCTTAAGTATAAATAACTTACCTCTCCCTCTCTAGAATACTCCTTTTTTCTTAGAAGGTAGATACTTTAATATTAACTTATTTATACTTATTATTTCCCTTTTAAGCTATCGATTACGTTATTAACAATTATATAACCTAAGAATAACAATATAGAAACTCTATATATTCCTGCTAGTAAGCAAACCCTCTAAATATCATAAAGCTAGCTAGAATATAAAGAGAACTACTTACTCCTAAATAAACTCCTAATTCTAAAGGTATACTAGAATTAAGTTTAAACCCTTCTATAATACTAAAGCTCTATTTTAAAGTATAGTGCACTATTACTAAGAGTATAGATTTATATCTATCTATTTTAAATACTTAAGAACTAGATACTTAAGTATCTATAAAAGAGAAAAGCTTATAATAATCTAGATAAGACTTCTCCTTAATAGCTAAAGTAAATTCCTAACCTACTTATTTTTAATATTAATAAATAAGCTATAAGTCTCTAATATTATAAAGTACTAGAGAGCAGTACCTAAGAATCTTTATAACTCTTTATTTAGAAAAGAGCTTAGAAAATAACTATTAAAACACTTTTTTTATAACCTTTATACCTAATAAGTATAAAGCTATTATAGAAAGTACTCTTATATATAAAGCTCTATACTTTATTATTATAATATATCTATAGAACAACTCTAAGGTATATCTAAATACTAAGTAAAAAATAGTATACTTTATAGAAAACCTCTTAAAGCCTCTAAGTAACTACTTTAAAGCTAAGATACTAAGAGAGCTACTCTAGAGTATATTTTAAGAAGCTATAAATAAGAAAGTTAGTAAGCTTATAGCTAAGGGAATTTAGTATATTATTAATAAGACTAAGGTATACTTAAAGACTCTTTTCTTAAAGTAGGTATATATCTATAGGTTTTAAGGTAACTACCTTAAAGCTTATAAAGCATAAATATATATATAAGGGAATATATAAAATATCTCCTCTCTTAGCTTAATTCTTATTACTATACTTATAGTCTAAAGCTTATATATAGTAATAGTAATTATAGTCTAGTTTAAGTATAAAGTACTCTAATTTAATACTATTAATATATTTCTAAATATAAATATTAACCTAAATAGAGAACTAGTTACCTACTACCTCCTAAGTGGCTTTAAGTAAGCTAGTAAGGTTATAGAGCTTAATAGAGCTCTATATAGCCTAAAGAATATACCTCTTCTATAATATAAAGAATTCTCTATAGCTTTATATAAGCTTAAGCTCTCTTTATATAATAAGAAGCCCTACCTTTTTTAAGATAAATACTATAAAATCTTAATTCTATTTTATATTAATAATATTCTTATTTTATTTTATTAAGACTATATTTCTAAAGCTTAGAAGCTTATATAAGAGATTAAGTAACTATATAAACTATATAAACTAAGCTTTATTAAATAGTATCTTAGGCATTATATTATATAAAACTAAGTAGCTAAAAAGATTTACCTAATCTATAACTAGTATATTAAGACTATTATAGAGTACTTTAAGCTCTATAGTAGTCTCTATCTAAGCACTTCTATATTAGTTACTAAGTTTATAAAAAACCCTAATAAGGCTATAAATACCTAGGTTAAGGAGTACTAATTACTTATTAAAAGTATTCTATATATAGTAATAATAATATAACTTAATATAGTCTTTACTATAGTATAACTCCCTATTTCTCTATAAATCTAAGTATATAGTACTTTACTATAGTAAGGTAGTATATATAGTATCTCTATATAACCTACTACTTTATAATCTACTATAGTAGCTTAGGAAATAATAAAGAAACTTCCTTATTACTAATTATTAATAATCCCTTATTTATTAATAATAAAGAGACTTATAAGTTCTTATAAAGCTATATAATAATACTCTTTAGAGATATAACTTAGTAAATAGCAGCTTACTAAGTAATAGCTATATTATTAATAACTAAAGTAGAGCTTCTAAGCCTTAAGTATATTATTAAAGAGATAATAGCTCTTTGAAGGCTGTACTATAACCTTACTTTAAAGCATAGAGATATTTAGAAAGTCTCTTATAACATTTCATAGACTATTTAACTAAAAGTTAGAGAGAGAGAGTATATATTAACCTATCTATAGTATATTAATATTTAGAATATATAGCTATACTAAGAGTATATAAAGGGTGTATTTAAAGTACTCTATATATCTATAGAAAAGATACTAATAGATAGGTTTATAAAAAGCCTCTCCTAAGCTAAGTCTTAATACTTTAAAGTATTACTAAACCTAATAGATACTTACTATATTATTATAATAAAAGAGAATTAAGTTTAACAGCATAAAATAAAGCTTTATTAAGCCTAAAGGCTAGTAGATATTATTAATAGAGCTATAGCCCCCCTCTATATATACTAGCTACAGCCTCTAGCCACTGCATAGTGATTTTACCTGCTTTATAATAGACCTTTTAACTCCACGCCGCGCCTTCTAACAATATATATAGCCTTTAGTCACGTGATCTTGCTAACCACCTATCCTAACTATAGCTGCACTTATATATACCTATCTATAGCTTTATAATCCTTAACTTTACAGTTTAATAATAATATAGTTTTTAATTACTTAATTACTGCAGACTACTAAATTATTAACTTATCCTCTTACCTATCACTCACGCTACTAATACTATCTCTATTACTACTTTATCTACTAGCTATATTATTATTAGTAATACTCTCTCTATTAGTTAGTGTAAGCTATACTTACTAATATTCCTCTATAGAGCTACCTCTGCCTTAGTATTATAGAGGGCCTGTTTAAAGAAGGGTTAATAGATAGAGTGTGTGATAACCTATTTAACTTTTACTGCTATATTTACTTATTTTTATATAATTTAATTATATATATAGATATCCTCTATAAAGGTATTAAGGTAAGTTCTCTTAAGAGCTATATTAATAATATATTCTTTATATAGATTAGGTTAGTTAAAGAAGGAGGAGTTTTTATTAATTATATTAATACTAAACTCTATAGTAATCTAGTTTATATTATTAATAATAATAAGTAATATACCTTATATATATCTAGTGTATTAATATACTAGGTATAGTATTGCTATCTTAGAGGATTTATTATAAGTTATAGAATAAGGATAAGAAAGAGAGATAGATATAAAGCCCTGCTTATAGCAGAGCTTTTTATACTTCTATCTATAAGCACCTCTTTAGAGGTTAAGAAGTTATCTCTTATATATATAGCACCTTACTAAAAGGTTTACCTTTTAGGCGTTTTTTCTAGACTATAAGAGCCTTAGTAGCCTACTTAGCTCTAATATAATTAGCTCTATTATATATAGTATAGTGTTATCTATACTATTATAATTCTGCTAGTCTATTCAGCTAGAGTATATATCTAACTTTATAATATTTAGAGGGTTTGCTTGCTAGTAGAAATATATAGAGTTTCTATATTATTATCCTTAACTAGTAGAGAGTATAGGTTAAAGTGCCTCTATAGTGTTTCCTAAATTATATTTATAAACTAGGTAAATTTCTTATAGTCTTTTTTGTGAGGGGGCTGTGTTATAACTATAAACTTAAAATATAGTTATAGCTATATATAAGGCTATATTACTATATTAGTAATATTTACTATATAGCTAGGGGGTATAATATAATATAGTTTATAGTACTCTTAGCTTTATAAAGCTATAGTAGCTATATACTATAGTGTGTGATTATATAATTATATACTATAGACTATTTTACTATGCTTTCTATATATACTAATCTATAGCTAAGATTATTACTCCTTATAACTTACCCTTACCCCTACTTATAGCTTATAATAAGTATATACTTTATTAAAAAGTTAACCTTTTAGGTAAGAAGTTATTAAATATTTAATATAGTAGTATTTATAGTATCTTATTAAAAGATTAACTTTTTAGATATTTATAGTACTTTACTAAAAGGTTTAGTAAAGATATTACTATAATAGCTTTATTACGTTATTTAGCTCGTATAATTAGCTCTATTATATATAGTATAGTGTTATTTACTTATTATTCTACTACTTTACTTAGCTAGAGTATATATTACTATTACCCTTAAGGCCTCTAGCTACTATATAGTGATTTTACCTCTCTTATAACAGACCTTCTAACTCCACGCTGCGCCTCCTGATAATTTAGCTAGAGCGCGCGTCTGACTTTATATAAGAGTTTGCTTACTAGCAGGAATATATAGAGTTTCTATATTATTATCCTTAACTAGTAGAGGGCATAGATTAAAGTGCCTCTATAGTGTTTCCCAAATTATATCTATAAACTAAGTGAATGTATTATAGTTTTTTTTTGTAGGGGGCTCGCATTATAACTATAAACTTACTATTACCCTTAATTAATAGAGAGTATTAACTAAAGTATCTATATAGTGTTTCCTAAATTATATTTATAATTAAAAGTCTTTTTATAGAGGGGTTATATTATAACTATAAACTTATTAAGATAATATTAGATCTCTTTATTAAATAAATTATATTAAGTATAAAGAAATTAATCTATTTTATAGTAATAATAGATAATATATTTTGATATAATAATAGTTTTCTAAGCGTTATCCTTTTAGGCTTTTTAAATATATAATATATAATATTATATTTTATAGATTCTGTATATTTCTATTTTAGTACTAAATTATAGAGAGTAACTTATTCAAAATAAAGATTTAAAATACTTAATAAACTAACTATATTATTAAAATAATCTATAATAGTTTTTATAGAAAGATAAACTTTATATAATAATTAGAAATTTATTTTACTTAGTTTATAAATGGTATCAAATATAAGAATTACTTTATTACTTGTAACTTTAGGGTTTATAGCTTTATATAATTAGTAATTATTTATTAATTTATATTTATAAAGATAGTCACTCTTAAGCTAATTTATAGTATTATTAACTATAATACTATAAATAAGTATTATAATACCCCTTTTAATTAACTTTTTATTTATATTAAAATTAGATAAATTAAAGTATTTACTATTGCTATATACTAACTTATCTATAGCCTTCTTAATATATAGCATTAAATTAAAATATATATAATTAAATTTATTTAATTTATTATTAAATCTTAAATTAACTCTTCTAGCTAAGCTTATGATAGTCTAGAAAGACAGAATAATTTAGGCAAAAGGGTTCAGAGTCTATCTATATTAACAAGAGGCAAGTAATGAAAACACCAAGAAGATAGGGCGGGCATACTATGGCACGCAGATGAGAGAGCGGCCCAAGGGCTGCGCCAAGACTTCCCCAGACGTCAACAACACCCTGCAAGCAGGCAGGAAAGTCTGCGTTCAAACCCTGCTTCTTGAAAGCATTATTGCAGCAATATTTTTCAGTTCTTGTATGTCTTTCGCGACGGAGACGGTTGAGGTGCGGCTGACCTAGGGTTAAGGGCTAGTTTTGACAGCGTCCTGCGTAGACACATAACTGCTCAGTCATAGGTGGAATGAACGGCGGCAGTGAGGTGATAAAAGCGCCCCCTTTGACGTACTGGATAGAGGTAGCCAACAACAACAGTGTGAACTGCAGCCCATCGAGGTATACCTGTTGAGGTTCACGGTGTCCCATGGCTTATTCTGAGCTTCTAGTTTAAGGTTTTACTTAAAATCGTCACAGTAGCTAGTAACTACTGCTAAGTTTTTATTTTTAATTAAGCGTGGAAAAGACCCTGCTCTTTTCGGACATAAGGTTACTAAGTGTGAACTGCAGATCTCCTGCGTGGCATGGGCCGAATTTGGTATCAGGAAGAGGCATAGTTAAAGGACTCCTTGACCCGGGAAGAGCCAAGGATGCGTCGTTGAGGTCATAGGGATTTGGCCAGGGTGGGCGTCCTTGGGTTACATGATGCAGCTACGCGGAAATAGTATTGTTTATTCCAGGATGTGAGCGTTTGTGTAATGCCGCTGAACTGGCGAATGCCGTTGGCCGTGGCGAAGTTTTCAAAAGTTGAAGACGCGGTCGAGTGTCGAGGGGACTGCAGGACGGGCACAGGAGAAGGGAAGTTGCAGAGGACCCTGTTCAATGGATTGATTACACAAGGCAGACAGTAGAAAGTCAGGAAGGAGGTACGTACTGATTTAACAAGGTAGCTACCCGCTTAGTACCTCCCGGTTTAGTACCTCTCGGTTTAATTCCTCCCGACTTGGCACCTCCCAAGGTACTAATACATACCTCATCCTGCCTCATCTCCCAAGCTCGCAGATTACCCACAGCCTGCAGGCTACCACCAAGTGCACTATAATCAAGTGCACTAGAGTAAATATGCTCAGGGTGTCGCAAGAGGCTAGCGGCGGGATTTTGGTGAATTGTAAAGGTTGAAGGCTGGCTTAAGCTTGTAGCTGCTCTTGACATTGAATGGGGGCTTGCTGGAGGTTCGTTCGGTATTGCCATCAAAATAATGGCTCAACAATGGGAACATGCGGGTTATGTGCATGTGGACAACAACACCTGAGGCGAGTTCAGCAATGCTGCCCATAGTGATGGTTCCGTGGTTCCGCATAAGCGATGGTGCGAGTGGAAATACCAATCGGGAGTGCTGGTGGCTGAACCGACGCAGAGTACGAAATTTCGATCTCGGGACGCCGACGGAGGCTGCTCGAGACGCGAGATCAATCCAGACACCGGGTCGTCTCTGGTTCGCGAGTAATTACCCGCGCGCAAATTCGATCGACGTATTTGTTCTGGAACACCGTGCTGCACAGAATCGGCCGTATGCCCATTGGCCTTGCCCAAAGCTTTACAGAGGCCGCCTGCCGATTTCAGCGCTAGAATCGGCAGTGGGTTGGTTACTGACAGTGGGAAGGCAGGCGGCAGGCCTGTGGTGACTCCAGTTGTCTGCGCAGACAACTGAATGGAGATGTGCCTGCTGACATCTGAACTGGGCTAACGCGTGCCTGCCTCCAGCAAAAGAAGCAAGGGGGAGGTCGGAGTTTTGCGTGTGTTTTCAGCGTTGCTGGTATCAGGCAGAGAGAATCGACGATGAGCTGGGCATTGATAGCCCGCCGGGACGCGACGGCGGACTACTATTCGACGGTCGGCTGGGCGGCGATCGTGGAACAGTCATACAGCAGTCAGCAAGGTGTGCAGGCGGGCGGTAACATGCCATAAGGTACGAAAGTATAGATGAGAAGCTAGAAGGGAAACTGATCGTGAACACCATCTGTGTTGTGTGTCCATGCTCGGCAATAATCGTGTGAGAGGGTAGCTTTCAAGACAATTGCAGCTTCTGATGTGCTTCGCAGGCCACTGTGCATGTCACACGTCTGCAGCAGCTTCTTCCAGTCTCCGGACAAGTCCTTGAGGGATCGCGGAGTTTGGCGGCATCAATTGGTTCTGTCATTAGCAACGACGTTGAAGATGCTGCCAAAGTTGCCCTCCTTGGTTATGCCTTCGTCTCGGCGAAAAATTGGCGCCTTGCGGCGCGGACGTGGGTGAAGATCCCCGCCTCACTGCAGTCGCAGTTGACGCCTCGAACCCGCTGGCCATAGCCGCAGCAGCAAGTCGTCCATTGTGAATCATCGGGCATCGTTTGCTTGCTGTGAAAGGCGGGGGGAATCTGCAGACCAGACGCCTACACTCACGTATTTACGGCGATGACGGTCGGCTGGTTTCTGCGGTGGTAAACATGTTCAGCGCACTTACAGGGTACGTACCCTCTCGCACCGTCTTGCCACCGCCCGGTCCCCTTTGACCTACCTCAGCCACTTCTGTGTTATCAAGCAACTGCCGGATCTCACCACTTGATAAGAAATGTTCCACCTGGGTGGAACATCTACCTGGTATCTTATCGCGATAAGAAATGTTCCTCTGCGTTATCAAGCAACTGCCAGTTCTCACTAAGGTACTCGATAAGAAATGTTCCACCTGGGTGGAACATGCCGGACCTCTGCTGGACCTTTGCCCAAGCTAGAGTGAGGCACGCAAAACTGCCTGCCTACTGGAGCCCCCTGACAGTGTGAGGGCACCGTCCCTGACTACCTTACCATCACGCACCCAAAGTCACCTCACTGCCTTCCGTCCAGGTTACTCTCCCGTCCAGAGCAAAGTTGAACTTCCATTCTGGTTCAGTATCGCTGCTGCTGATAGCGCAGAGTGGGCCTGACTTTTGACTGAGGCTACTGTCGCTGCCAACGACTCCTCCCGGAATCACGAACCATGTTGGCAATTGAACCACAACTGGACCTTCGGGTTACTCGGTCGCATGGCCCAGGTTGAATATGCACAGGCCAGCACGCCAGCTGCTGGACACAGCCGGTTTGCACGCTACTCCACCTGGAAGGAACTCCTTACCTAAGGTTAGTTCGCCTTTCACCTGCACGCAACTCACACACACGTAGTGCACGTACCACCTCACAGAACGAGGGGCCATGGGATGACATAAGAGTGGATCAAGGAGCCCGACACCTTGACCCACTTCTGCCACCATGGACACAAACCATGGAAGTCATCAAGGACTAATCCGCTTTCTCCTCCTTCGCACCCCCTATCCCACCTCAGCCGCCATGGGCGACATCGATCTGTGACCAAATCTACCCCCAGAGATCGGCTGTCAACACCCCCCCACGAGGCACCTTTCGCAAAACTTCAACCATCTGAACAGGCCTTGGCCTAAGTACGCTGCGTCGTCGACCCCTGGGACATTGAGCGCCTGCTTTCGGACGACCTCACAGACAGCCTGGTATGCGTGCTTCCGACTCCCGCCGACGAGGATCTGAAGCCCTTCAAACTGTCGCTCACAAACCGGGGCACAGCCAAAAATATGGCGAGGTCTCGCAGCCCCGTCCACCTTTTGCTGGCTATCGCAAACAACCCAGCAGCTCCTCCGCGCCCTTCATACATCCAGCTTTACCAGCGTCAATTGGCTATCGCCACTCGACCTGTTATGTCGCCGGGCATGCGAGCATCGTTCTATAAAGTACTTGAAGGGCAAAGTCGGCGTGAAGGTGATCTCTTAAGGATTGCGCTTGAGGCATGTTGAAGAAGCGTTGCAACAAGCACGCTCTGGCTTTATTGACATCCCTCTACAGACACAGATCCTCATTGAGGGCGACTCCAGTCAGACAAAAAGAACAGCGCATCTCTTGACGCGAGTCTAGAACAAGACGGCGCCAATGCAGCCAGGCACTGCGAAATCGAGGAAGGTGTCGATGTTACAAATGGGGTCGACGGTGCAAAGAAGAGCAAACACGATCTGTGGAAGGACGGTCAACATTTACCAGCAGACTCCAACCAGGCAGACGTCAACCAGGAGAGAAGCAACATTGAGGAAGGCTAGCCGCTTAACCCTTGTCCAGCTCCAGATCACATCACTCCCAGCCAATGTCTTCGAAGTGTTCTCCATCCACCGAAGCTACGCATCGTGCCAGCCGAACCCAGCCGTTACCAAGAGACCTTTCCGCCATTTTTGACTAGTCAGTTAGTCATCCTCTTCGTTCCGGAGATATGCGTGATACCGCAGGATCGCTAAAAGCAGCCCCATTGCGCCAATCCGTTTTGAATCCTCCCTGTAAATGCCCCAGCCTCCCGAAGCCATGACAGCCAAATGTGGTTCGATGAATACACAATCAACGATTCCGATGGCTCCACTGGTATTTTTGAAAGCCCAAGCCCCCTAGAGCCCTGAATGTATCCCTCGGACTTCTGAAGTAAGGCAGTGCAGAAAGCGCCAAAGTCCTGCGTTGGATATCGTGGCCGACCATTGGAGGCGCTTCACAACCTGCGCAAGGCCGCTGGGACCGAGCCGCTGGGACCCGACTCTTGTCCGGAATTTTGACGCACATGTTGGAGATGCTGGAGTCGGCCTGGACGATGTCGCCGGTGGCGGAGGTCGGAAGGGGCAAGGGCTGGGTTGTAGGTCGGAATTGGAAGCTGTCGTAGGGAGCACGCTTATGGCGGGGGCGTGGCGCTGGGCTCGTTGGTCGGCCAGTGTTCGAGATTCGCGATTCTCTCTGATGTTCAATCTCCATGACTGTTGGCTCTCATAGGGGTCGGAGCGTTGAAATCGGTCGCCTCGTTGGGCTAGTTGATCTTTGGATCAGGTGGCCGTCATCTGAGGCCGGGAAAAAAGCCTGGCTGGGTAAGTGGTAGGACCAAGCATCTGCTGCAGATGTGCGCCACGGTTATGACGAGGTGTTGCTCGAGGTGATTGAATGTACAAGAATGGACAGGGCTGGGTTGGAGGTGGATGAGGCAGCCAGACAGAGCTGGGTTTGAGTTCAAGGGGCCAGCTTTGGGAGACCGTAGTGTCGAGAGCCGAAAGCGGAAGCAAACATTGATTAGGAGGGTCCCGCGGCTTAAGTCGGGACGCTGTCCACAAACGGTCAGTGAACGGTCAACAGCAGAGGAGAGCGTGGGGCGGGTCACCCCCGTGCGATTATTAGAGACATCCTGTACACCTCCTCCGGGGTTTCAAATGTTAGCGCAGTGAATAACCCCACTAGTCCCCACCCCAACAACCGGATTTTTTCCCCAAGTCACAACTCTATTATTTTCGCCTAATTTCTAAAGGATTCTAAGGAAAGTGACTTCTAATATAAAAGCCGAAGCCCACCCACTAACGCCAAAAAAGGAGGGTGGTTTTTTTCGCCCACCACCACCACCAATATACCTAGCAACCTCACTACCTATAGGGTCAGCCTTATCATAGCCCTCTAGGTAAGGTACCTAGGTATGCTATATAAATAATGCTGATTTGAAAGTACCAATACCACGCTAATCTTAGACCGTTTAGGTATAGTACTGTGGGGCAATTCACACGCTAACATTTGAAACCCCGGAGGAGGTGTAGAGGAAAGCTTGGTGTGGTGGCGTGTGAGTGGTGGGCGTCGAGTCGAAAGGCCCAAGGGCCAGGGTCTCAGCGTAGGTACTGTACCTTACCGTTCAGAGGCTTCAGGTCGGTTCCTAGCAGATCGCACCTACTTAGGTACGTACCTGTGAAGAATTTGCAGGACCCGTTAGAGCAGGCACCAGGAGCACTGTGAACAACCACAACCTGCCCTGAACCGCAACGAATGTGCCGATTTCCCCACTGTAAGGTAAGTCGTCACATTTCATTAGGTAAGGTACGTCCAGGGGGCCATCCCACCAAAGGTGACGATTTCTGACGCCCAAACCGTCACCGCCTGACGCACTCTCCCAGCCTGCGCTCCCACAGCCACGGCCATGACCACGATGACCACCACCACCACTTCCACAATATCTCCCACTATCAGCATGTTGCACCCTCAACTTGAACTCCAAATTCAACAACGAGTCAGCCGTTCATGCGCACGATTGCGACAACACATAACCAGTCGAGGAATGGGGCGATACCATCCTTGAGTATCCTGGACCTACCCTGGTTCTAAACTCTGGGTCGGTCAAGCACGGGGCCTTCCAGCAATGGTGTCTCGAGCGAGGGTCAGTCATTCAACGAAGTATCCCGTTGAAAAGACATATTTACAGCTGATACAAGGGAGAGATGTCCTTGAAAACGCCCAATAACCCCGAGACGACCGCGCCAGGTACGCAGAGCACACCGAACATATCCAACGCAGGCTAGCGCTAGGTCTAAAGTCAATGTCTCGGAGGGAACCCTCCAGCAAAGGCATTGCTAGCGGAGAAACGCCACGATGAAGAGGGAGGGATATTACTGCAGCTCATTGGGCTGAGGAATGCGCAGGGCCTTCTTGGGGTAGGGCCCTCGAATAGCAAGACCCTTATACATCGGCCCAACTATGTTGTTCTATTTCATCATCGAGAGCCAGAGAGGCGAATACACTGTGCATATTGTGAAATTAACCACTTTTGCGTTATGCGTTGATCGAGTTGATACCTCTGAGCCTGGCCAGATGCATCCCTGAGGCGAGACATACTTGCAAACTGACGCGCTTTCAATGCTCAGTCGCAGTCTACATCTTTTGCAGAGAGTGTCTTTACTTCGTTATTGGCAAGAGGGCTAACGCAGTATTTAATAGAGGCGCGAGCTGCTCGTTTCCTGGTGAGCGGTATAGCAGAGGCCCGTTAATTCAGAGCGCACATAGAGATCTTCTTGCGCTGGTGATTAATAGAGCACTAACGCGATAATGGAGTTATGTAAACCTTTGGAGTTGCACGGGGGGGAGCCCACAGGGGGAGCTGCATGGGGGGAGCTGCACGGGGAGGCTGCACAGGTGAACCTGCACGGGCGGACCTGCACAAGCAAAGCTGCATAGGCGAAGCTGCACGGGCGGACCTGTATAAGCAAACCTGCACGAGCAAACCTGCACGAGCAAACCTGCACGAGCAAACCTGTATAAGCGGACCTGCACGGGCGGACCTGCACAGGCAAACCTATATAGAGGATACTATATAGAGAATGCTATATATAGAATACGATATATAGGATTTTATATATAAAATATTATATATAGAATATTATATAAAGAATTACTTATTTAAAAGATTCTTTATTATATTTATAGATTTTTTACTATTTAAATATAATTATATACTATTTACTTAAAATAGTACTTCTACTTAATATTGTTTAGTAATATTTAATCTCTCTATTATTACTATTTAGGTAGAAATTATACTATAGTTTACTAAAAACCTAAATAGAAATCTAATTAAGCAGCTATAGACTTAAGTCTTAACTCTAGAGATATTAAAATTAAAAAGCTAGAGGTTCTTACTACTTTTTATAGAGATAGAATTAATATAAATAAGAGAAGTAAAGCTTTATATATATATTAAATATACCTATGCTATGCTCTACTACCGCTTGTTCTATACCTCTACCCACGCTAGTAGGTGCTTATAATCTATATAATTAAATAAGCTATATAATTACCTAAGCTTAAATTAAAAGAAGATTTATTTATAGAGCATTTATATTATAAAATTATATATAAATATCTAGAGACTTATAGGTCTTTAGAACTTTATATAAAGAATTTTTCATACAGGTATATACTTAATAAATTAATATTCTTTTAATATAATATATATATAATATTTGAAAGGGTATTATAAAATATTTTTTATACTTAAGATTTATTATTACTTAGAATTATAATTGTAAAACAGCTAAAAAGCAGCTAAGTTAAATATACTTAAAAATCTCTATATATATTAATAATATATATAAAGGGAGAAGTATATCTATATAAAGCTAAGATCTATCTAGATATGATTTAAATTATAGCACTTTTAGTAGAGCAGTTACTCTATAAATAAATCTTCTTTTAATTTAAGTTTAGGTAATTATATAGCTTATCTAATTATATAGATTGTGAGCACCTATTAGTATCAGTAGAGGTTATAGAACAAGCAGTAGTGGGGCGTGGCACGAGTAATATATTTATAAAACATTAAATAAATATAATAGAATAGAGCAATATTTTATATTAATACTTTATATAAATACTAAAATATTTAGTATTAAATAAGAACTAAGTAACTAAAGAGGATATTATAACTTATTAATAATAAATAAGAGCTTTATTATATTTAGCTTTAAAAGTTAAGCTTAATATAATATATATAGCTAATAGATATACTAAATATAAAAAGTTTTTCTAAAGATAATATAAAAGTATTAAACTATATCTAGGTATAGTTAGATAATTTCTTAATATTAATATATATTATAATAATAATAATAATAATAATAATAATACTAATGATAATAATAATACTAATAATAATAATAATACTAATAATAATACTAATAATAATAATCTTACTATTTATTACCTAAAATCTATTTATACTATTTTAGGAACTTTTCTACTTCTCTTTTTACTTTTATAGCTATTCACACTAAGATATAGCTACTTCTATAAGTTCTTAATATTATTTAAATTATGAAGCTACTTTATCTATGTTTGAACTTAAGAAATTTCTATTCTATCTCTATATACTCTAAAAATAATAATATTACTAGATTAAGTATTTTAATAAGTCTATATAAGAGAGACTAATTTTAAAATGGTTTAATAGATATTAATTAAACTAAGATTCTTACTAAATTAAGACTCTCTTCTGATTTATTAAATTATATTAAGGAGTTAAATTTAATTATTTAGCTAAGATTTAATACTATATTTACTTATTTAACTAATTTAAAAAAAATTAACTTTTTATTTTTATTATACTTTATATAAAAATATATTAATAAAGTACTTTATATATAGTTTTATATTCTTTTAAGTATTAGGGTTAATAGTACAGTATTATTAGTTTAGAGTAGTTAATACTTTCTGCCCCCTTACATATTTTGGGGTATATGAGTAGGTGGTCTTACGTGAGCCCGTGAATGCACTAACCCCGGGTAAATAGGTACACCCGGACACAGCTGTCGGCCCGTCTGCTTCGGTCGGATCTTTTATTTTCCCTTTCCACTCCAGGCCGGGAACGGTCGAGTCTGCCACGGTTCTTTGTTGGATTACGTACTCTTTACCCACTCCCTTCCTTTTCCCTACAGCGTTTCTCCCCACCAAAAACACCATCATTACCTTATCAAACCACTACACCTCCAACCTCATTTGCTAAACTGACTCGCGTCGTCTCATCTACTGAAGTACCTTTTCCGCTAATTCTCCTCCTCATCTCCACAGGCTCCAATCGGAACAACGCGCCCAATGCCGGCCACACACCCACACCACTTCTTGCGCTCGACGAGTCAGCCGAGTTCCCGACCATCTCCGCCTCGAAGGCATGCTTCGACATTATCCCAATCCCTGCCTTTGCCGCCGTCAGCTTGGCCCCCATCTCCATCTCTGCCACCATCTCCCCGGCATCCTCCGCCCCCGAGTCCGTCGTCCGAACCAGAGTCTCACCTCCACATCCACCCCGATCACGAAGGCGAGCCCGAGTCCGAGTCCAGCCCGAGCACGCCGACCCTATGCGGACAATACAACCGCCTCACCTTCTCCGTCAGCTTGCCCGCAGAGACATGCGCTTCCTCGGCTGGTGACGGTGATGGTGGCGTCTGCACGACCCAGTCCCTCTCTATCTACTTTGATGCATCCTTTGAGCCCGCGTCGACGCCTCTGCATCTGGTCCTCTCCCGCCACGGGCTCGTCTCGGCCACGCCATGGCCGCCCGAGAACTACACCCACGTGCCTTTCGCCCCCTTCACCGCCGTCTACAGCAATAACGTCGTCCATCTCGGGCCCCCACGACGGCAGGGCTTGTCCGTCCAGTCGGCCGCCCTCCTCGCCTGCCTGGTGCTCTACTCGGCCTTGCTGTGGTGCCTTTTCACCTTCGCAGCCCAGCCCGTCTCGCGCTGCACCGATTGCTCTGTCTGCGTTGCAGACCCTGCCCCAACTGTTGTCGCCCCGCTCCCGCTTCAAGAGGACATCTCCGCCATCCTGAACCTTCACCACGACGCGCTCTTGCCCCTACGGGACCACCACCGGGAGGCTGACGACCTGGAGCAACCCGTTCTCGTGCTGTCCTTGATGTACAGCCGCATCCTCGACTTTTGTCTCCTGATCAAGGTCTTTGTCGAGGACAAAGATGAGATCCACCATATTGACCGCGTCTGTCACTGGGCCGAAGATGCCACACGTGAGCTCCGGTCCGCCTGGACGCAAGCCATCTCCTTCTACGGCGATGTGTTGCCTATTACTATGCCCGACTGGCTCGACGTCCTCGCCATGCGACTGGAAAGACTGGCTGTAAAGAAGGAGCCGCGCTCGCTTGCTGTGTCTGCTGCCAACGCTTTCCACAACACTACGGCCATCGAGATCCTCGCCGTGATATCCGGCTTTCTCGGCCGCGGGACCGACGAAGGGCGCCTTCACAGGAGCATCCGTGACGGGCACTCAAGCGCCGACGCCGTCGGGCCCTGCATCGATACCCTGGTTGACGAGGTCGAGAGGCTGATCAGGCTGGGCGACGGCTACGACGTCCGGCCCAACGATGATGCTCACGCGCCGGCCCCTGCCTCGGGCTGGCGGCGGCTGCTGCTGTTTCCCCAGCGCGAACCGAGCATGTTGATGGACGGCACTGACTGGGAAGACGACGCCCTCCAGGGCCGCGACGACATCCTGCGCATGCGCGCGTCGCGGTCCCTCGGCGGCATTGTCAAGCTGGCGGATAGCGTAAAGGGCCTGAGAAAGCCCGTCTCTGACGCCACACAAAGGTTCCGCGAGGCCGAGGCCCGGCTCCGCAGCCTGTCTTCTCGCGTCGATGCCTTGGCCGCAACGCCTGTGGCAACGCAGTCGCAGCTCTCGCGGTGGAGGGGGCTGCTGCTGCGGCTGTCGGGGCGCTGGCAAAGGTTGTGGATGTTATCTTGGTTACGGAGTAGCAGCCACGGCGACGGCCACGGCGACGGCCACGGCGACGGCCACCGGCTTCGAGGGACAGACACACCGTGGGTGACGTACGTCAAGGGACAGACGACGGGTCACTGCGGACAGTGGACGTTCTGGTACGTCCCGAGTCTTGACGGGTTGGTGGAGTCACTGCGGAGTGAAATCAAGGGCTTCGACTGCGGTTTTGAATGTCCCCGAGAGAGGGTTGAGTAGGGAACGTGAGTAGACGAGAAGAAACTCAACCTGATCTATGCCCATACATCTCATCTAATCTAACTTTCACGCTTCGCCACCGCCGCCGCCGCCGCCCACACACTGAACGCCTCCTCGGCCTTTTTAACCTGCTTCTCGCACTCAGACCAAGTCTTGGCGAGCACCTTGACATGCTCCTGCGCCTTACGGAAGTCGTCAGCCAGGTCCCTCGTCTCGCCCTGTGCCGCCTCGCCCTCTCTCGAGGCTTTGTACGCGTTCCTCTCCATCCGCCGCCCACGGTCAAGCTCGCGGAGAGCGAGACCGCGCGCCGACCTCGCGCGCGCCCAGGCGTAGTATTCATCGGGAAAGACATTCGACGAGTCTCCTTTATCGTTGTGGTTGTTGTCAGCAGCGACGCCTGGAATATCAATATTCCCGGTCTGGTCTCCCGGTGTGGTCCGGGCCGGGACTGGGGCCGGGACTGGGGCCGGGACCGGGGCCTCCCATAGCTGTGTGCGGCCTTCTGTTGTCGCGGATGAAGCTGGCCTGGTTGGCTTCGCTGCTATTGGCACTTGGCTCTCGGAAGACGACGTTGCCCGAGTGTTTCTGCGAGGGTTCCCCGAGGCGACCTTCAGCCTCTCCATCAGCATGGAAACTGCATCGACACGACCGTTTGCCGCAACCTCATGTCTGCTGTCCCGATCCTTCTTTCCCTCGTTGTTATTTTCTGGCTTTTTGTCGTTCTCCTCCGCACCGTTGGCCTTGTCCGCTCCGTCGTCTGCATCGGCAAAGACCTCTCCGCTGTCCCCTTGCTGCTGCTGCTGCTGCTGCTGCTGCTGCTCACCGCCAGACCTCTCCGCCACCTCTTCCACAGCCCACTTGTCGAAATGCCCCGTCAGCCACGACTTGAAATGCTTCAAATCCTTCTTCCACGAAGGCGGCGTCGCTTCCTCATTCTCCGCCTCGGTCGTCAGCGCCGCCAGGCTCTTCGCTTTGCTCAGCCGCAGGTCGATGCGAGCAAGAAGGGCAGCCTCGGGCGAGTCCGGCTCGTGACGTGCGGACTTGAGCTGCCTGTGGAGGCGGAGGAGCTGGCGGCTCCGCAAGGCGCGGAGGGGGATGCCTGTCAGGCCTGAGCCGTTTGTCTGCTCCATTGACTTTGTTTGGGGCAGGTCAGCAAGAGGGCGATGGTATCAGAGGGAAAGTGACGGACAGGGGCGGGGGGAGGCTGGCGGCTGGCGGCTGGCTGGGCTCACAATATACGTCAGGTCTCTGAATATGTCCCGGGAGAACATGATCCAGCAAGCGGAATGCAATGGGATTATGGAGGCAGACTGCTACTGCCTCTTGAACACCAAGAGGTCTGTCTTCCTGTGTTCGTCGGACGGCGGATGTTCGGTTCTATGCTGAAGAGGCTGAGCGAGCTTATTACACCCAACGTCTTCGTCCCGTCTCTGCCCGCCAGGCATGCATGCATAGTTGGATGCCATGCACACATGGTGTCCTGGCTTCTGAATGGAAGGAGGCGAATCAGAATTTTCATATTTCGCATGGGTGCTAAAGCAGGTGAATGCCGCCATGGATATGCGTCGGGTACGCTGTCGCAGTCCGAGACAGACGGTCGGATGACGCGGCGGTAGTGACGACGTCAATTTTCACACACAAACAGCGTGAGCATGTTGAAGCCTCGCGGTACGGCATCCCTGACTTTCGGCCTTGGCTGTACCCAGACAACATCCAATGGGGGCTGGGGTTGAGCGGGGCGGCGGAACCAAGTGGGGCCGGGAACGGGAACGGGAACGGGAACGGGAACGGGAGCTCTCCGCACGGCCGGACATTCTATTCTCGCACTGTGTCACACCGACATAACGGAAGCTTTTTATCATTTGTGAGTCTGTTTGTTGGTTTGTTGGTTTGTTGATTTGTTGATTTGATAGCATGTACTCTGTACCTATGGAAATACCCGTCCGCTCACTTCCGGACCAACCCGACCCCCTTCTTCTCATTTCCGAACCCAAGGAAAACACACACACACCAAACACATCTTCTCAGAACCAACATGCCGCAGCAACGAAAACACACCAAACACAACGTCCACCAGGTCCGGGGAGTAAGTTGTGCGTCTCATTCTCTCGAGCGATGACGACCGGGCCAGCCGCCACCTCTCTTGAGACTGAGACCGACAAACAAACAAACCCACGTCCTCCATACACGCGTCTTTCTTACTCTTGAGGCAGCCAAGCAAGAGTGCCGCGTCCTGCTCTCCCTGGGCAGCAACTAGCAACTCTCAAGATGAGCCGCTGTGCACAATCCCCGACGAGAGCTGAGCTGAGCTGAGCTGAGCTGCGCTGGGCCGGGCGAGGAGGGGGGGGGAGGGCGAGGTGGCAGCACAGACGACCGGGCCAGCCGCCGTGCACGATCCAACCCGCTCCCGGTCTCTCGCCGCGTTTGCAGTGCAAGCTCAAGGACCCAAGGACCCAAGGACCCAAGGACCCAAGGGGGTGGGGGACACGATGCCATCACATCTCTCCCGCTTCTTGACACGGCATCTCCGGCTTACAGTTGCTTTCAGATAATGGCTGCCCACACCAATATCTGAGAGCAGCTGCAAGCTGGGGAGCCGAGTCGAGAAGGGAGGGGGAGGTGTGGACCAAGGCATGAGTGTGGTGGTGTCCAGATTCATCAAGTGACATGTTGTGGAACAGAACTGAAGAGACCAATTGATACGGCCATACAGGTTGTGCGCAACGAGATGCGGCGGCGGCGGGGAGAGAGCCATGTGGTGAGCGAATGGTGAACCCGGAGCCGCTCAATTCGCGTCCGCTCGCGACTGTGTATGACACGGCACCTCGCTGACTTCAAGTGGAGTGGGAGAAGGATGTCCGATGTCGGTCGCCTTTGTGCGCACAGAGCTAAGAATATGCTCGTACCGTGTGTGAAGGTACGGCAAGGAAGCGGCAGCGGAAGCGGAAGCGGAAGCGGAAGCGGAAGCGGAAGCAGTTGTGATTGTGAGAATGTGGTCTGCATGGCGCTGCTTCGACGAACTCAAGTGAGATCCGCGGCTTGAAATGAAAAGAGATGACAGCTCATCAGCGTGATACGAGCGCCATGGCGACTGGTCTTGGAGGTTGCCATTCACATTGGCTCGAGCTGACGCAGCATGTCTTGTCACGCCAGCCTGGTGCAGCCTGGTGGTGGTGGTGAAGGTTGCCGAAAGACAAGTTGACAACCCCGACAACCCTGAAGAGGGCCATCGCTCGGCGCTCGGCTTTCTTGTTTTGTTGTTGTTCTTGTGTCAGAGATGATGAGAACTGAGGTCTGACCGCCGCCACGGTCCCAGCTGAAATTGAAGCAGGTCACTGATATATGTGTGGTAGATGTGTCAAGGTCGACCGACGACGGCGTACGGACGAGCTTGCTTGGTTCTTGCTCCCGGTGACGAAAGAGAGGGCATCTTCACCGCCATACCTGGTGTCTCGGCCTCTGTCTCGGGCTCGGGCTCAGTCGTCTCGCTGGTTCTCTTGATGTGGAGACAATTATTGGATACCCGCCGCCTCGCCGTCCCTTCCCATCGTTCGTCGGCTACCATGCCGTTAGGGACGGCTGCGCACCTTGGTTCGTACCTGCATGAACCGGTTCATGCCAATGCTGCTGGGTGGCTGGGTGGGTGGGTGCGTGGCTCTCCGTTGGTTGTTTTCACTACTCCAACCTATGGCCCTCTTGACAGGCTCACGAGCACCGGAACAACTTAGACATACATATCTACATACCCACTCCCCCTCCAAAGCCAAACCAATAACGCTCTCTCCGCATCCAACACCACCAAAGACCATGGCTCTCGACCCGCAGGCCTACCATCATCTCGAACGCGCAGGCCAGCTCCTCGCCCGTCCCTTCTCTTCCCTGACGGGCCCTGAGCGAGACTGGCTGGCATACATACAACGTAAGCACCCACAGTTCTTCCAAGTGCCCGTCTCCTCGGAAGCTTTCCGAAATGCCGCTGGCGCAGACCCGCTCGTCAACATCGACCGCACTGCGCTGGCTCTGAAGGAGTCGTATGCGCGGGAGCTCATCAGCAAACGCCAGCGCGAGGGAGTCATCACCGAGACTGAGGATGGATGGTACGCGGTGGCTCATTGGCAGCTCCCGAGCCTCCGAGCCGCCTGTGACGGGTCCAGCGTCACCAGTCGCGCCGGAACCAGCCGGTCCGTCCATGTCAGTGACATCGCCCTCCCGTCCGACCAAGGCGCCCTCACCCCGAGGCGCTCGGCTGTTCTTCACGCAGACCTCGGACGCCGGTTGGCGGTTGGGACCTGCGCTGCTCCTCCTCCTCCTCCTCCTCTAGGTGACCGCCATTCTGGTCCAGCAGCAGCAGCAGCTGCTGCTCAAGACGAACAATCCGCATCTTTGCTGTCGCCGCGACAGCCGCCGGCGCCACCGTCAACACCACAAACACCGACGCCAACGAGGCAAGATGCCGCCATGCAGCAGCTAGCGTCCCACTCAGCATACGTCAGCTCCAAGACACGACGCGGTCAGAAGAGGAGAGGACTGGGATCACAGAGCGGTGGTGGTGGTGGTGGTGGTGGCGGCGGCGGCGGTGAGGACATGCCGGGAAGCTTCCCACGTCTCTCGCAGCAGACGAGGGCTGCATCATCGTGCGGTACGGACCCATCGCTCGATATTGTCCCGCCACCGCCGCCATCGTCTCTCGCGGCTGGCGGCCAGGGCGCACCGCTGAGTGCGTTGGAGAGAAGCGACCTTCTCGGCCGGCATGAGGAGTACACGCGCGAGATGAGGCAGTTGATGCCGTCTGTGTCGCGATACATGGATCTGGAGGTCATGGTGCGCAGCTTGGAGGCAGAGTTGTTTGCCGGTCTTGGGGACGAGGCCATCTAGCGTCTTGTATGTTGCGTTCCATTTCTTTCTTGCAGCTTCTTTAACATTGTTTTTTTCATCCAGGCTGATATGAATATCAACCAGTCAATCTCCATCGGCTCTTCTAGATCACACTTCGTCTTCATTGCTGGATCTTGTTCTTCTTTCTGATCCCAACCCAACCAACCCATCGTTGTTGTCCAATGCAGCAGTGTTTGCAAGACACAGCTTGCCTGGCCACTGTCTTTAATGAGACAGCTGTTTCACCGTGCCTTGCCATGCGCTGACGATATATGTCTTGGATGTACATCAAGACAGAGCTGCTTCCACACCGCCAACACCAAACACCACTCCCCCGCAGTTCATCCGTCATATCATATGTCCGCCTCGCCTCCTGTCATGACTCCCAGGCACATCCGTCCCGTCCAGTCCCGTCCACCCACGTCCATTCCAAGCTCTGAACGTCTCATCTTCATACACACATACATTTCTCATCGACATATCAGATAGATCGTCATGGTGTTCAAACTCGGCAATGAAACAACAGAAACTGTAAGCCCTCTCTCTCTCCCCTTCCGCTGGCTACGAGCCGCCGTCTTCAAGCAACAGGCCCCCCCGTCTAACCACACACAACCCTCCCAGACCTTCAACGGCATCCCTCTCGGCGACCCGATGCCCCGGCTTACCTACAAGCTCTCTCAGGATATCCTCTTCGCGAGGCACATCGTCCGCCACGGCCTCATCCCCGCCACGGCCGCGGCCGGCGGTACCCACGCTGCCGAGCTCTTCGCGGCACTAGGCGCCGTCGGACCCCTCCACGCGCGCTTCACCCACGCCAAAATCCTCGCCGCCCTGGAACGCCGTGCCAAGAGCTTCTGGGATAAGGACATGTGGAGGCCGGTCAAGGTCGGGACCGAAGAGCTTGGAGGGCATGTGGTCGCGGATGTGTGGAGGTATGTTTTCGCCTTGGCGTCCCGAGAGCCGGTCTTTGGTCGAGATAAAACGGGCAACACGACTGACGAGGGGCGGGCGGGCGGTGCAGGTATCCTGAGTTCATGCAGCGGTGGTTGGAGCCTGGATGGGACGGAGACCTAGAGCCCGACGGCCGCGAGGACGAGCTTGGAAACGATCCGGAGCGTGGTAACGACGAAGAAGGCGACAATCCTGAGCATCGCGGCGGCCGTGATAATCACCGACAGCGGGCGCGGAGCCCAATCAGCCTGCCACCAAACACTCGCGAGGAGGACGCCTCCCTGTCGCCAACGCCGGTCCCGAGAGGCGGCTGGCATGAGCAGCAACATGTCCTCTCCCCGGATCCATTTCGCCCCGTCATGCCCCGTGAGCCACTCCGGCCTATCCGCCTCTTCCCAGCCCGGGTCATGCCACATCATCCTCCTCCCCCTCCTCCTCCTTCTCCTCCTCTTCCTCCGACTCCGAGCACAAATCCCTTCAGGTCGCCATTCACATTCGAAAGCCTGGCGCCGAGTCCCCTCCTCGTCCCACGCCCCAGGAGAGCCGCCCTTCAGAGCCAAACCTTTCTCGACCGTCTGTGTGCAGCCGAGGCGGAGGCGGCTCCGGCCTTCCGCCATAATTGCTCGCAGGCATATCTCGCCGCCACGAGGGCGTATTTCTCTCGTCTACAAGAGCTCATGACAATCCGCAGCCAGTTCCACGATGCATTCCGTCACTTTGTGCAGATGCAGGGCGGACACGACAGGCCCAGGCCGGGGCCGGGGCCGGGGTCCGAGTTGGGTAGACTCTTTGCCCGCATCGGCGAGTTGCGCCGCGATCTTCCACACTTGGAGAGGAGAATGAAGGCGGCAAGGACCCAGGTTTCTGCAGGCGCGCGGTTGCGTTTAGAGGGGAGAGGGTGGCAGCAGATGGCCGAGCTGGCACCGGAAACCGGAACGGGACTACCAGGCGTGTGTGGCCTCTTGGCCGGTTTGCTGTCGTGAGGTGGAAAAGACTCTTGGGACCCCCTTCCTTGTATGCTCAAAGTGATGATGCCCCGGCTAATCATCTTGAGTTCTTGACGTCGCCAACTCCAAGCCATCATGTTTGTCCCAGGCTTGTCCCTGTGCCTCACATGCCCACAGGCTCGACGGAGAAGCCCAAGGAAGGGAGGATCGAGACGAATTCACAGCACTCGGGTCGGGTCTGAGAGAAATAGCCCAAGGCGTGAAATTGGCAGACGGACCAGACCGACTCTCACATCATCTACGTGTACAAATTCCCACTCACAAGCCCGCCGCGTACTTCACCCATGCCACATAGATCCGCACAAATCCCTCAACCACCCAGCACCATCCCGCGCACGACTCCTCTCTCTCATGGGCACGGCGCTCTCGACATAGAAGCTCCTCACAGTGGGGTTCATCAAAAGCACCCCGGTATCGACAATAAGTCTCCTCATGGAATCCGCGGCGGCAGCGTCGTCGTCGTCTTCCCCAGCCCCATCCAGGTCCAGATTTCGCTCTACCTGCCGCATGATGGCATCCTGCAGCTCTCCCTGGGCTCGTTTGTTATCTTTCGCAGAAACGAAGCCATGCGCCTCGGGCTTGAACACGGCGGCGCGCGCGTTGAGACCCAGAAGCTCGAAGAAGTCTTTTGTTGCAGCGGATCGGTGGGCGGCGTACATCTTCTCATGCTGGCGGCAGATCTGGGAGAGCACAGAGTTTGGGATGGGCGCAGGAGGCGCAGGAGGCGGCGGCGGCGGCGGGGATTTGGATGAAAGGAGGTAGGGGAGGGTGTATGTGACGAGCAGAGTGAGGAGGATGATTATGAGCCAGTTTGGGACGGCACGTATCCTTTTGTCAGAGGTTTCTTTGTTGTAACGGGAGGAGGAGTCTTTTTGGAAGGGCGGTCGTCTGAACCGGTGGTCAAATGAGGTTCCGGTTGGCATGTTTGCCGACGGAGTTGCCGCGTATCCGTTGGCATCGTACCTGTTGGTGGCATATCCTCTGAATGGTCTCATGTATGTCGACGAGGTTTTGGGGGGACTTTCTCGTGGGTTTGTGGCAACGTTGGATGTGTGTGTGACAGAGACGGGCCTGCTCTTATTAAACCACCCGTGTATTCCATGGCACTTTCAAGTGCCAGCTGGTTTGAATGAGGGTGACCGTGGCTGGTTCTGAGTGCAACATTGTCTCACACCAAAGGACAGCAGGCCAGGTCAGATCTCGCTCGAAGCAACGAGTTCTTCAGATTCGTCAAAGGCGTAAACATGACCGGCCACACCGAAGGGTCTCAGGCATAAGAGCTCCTGTGACCATTGGGGCTGCCGCTCCGTCTCATTCCAAAACCCGTATATCCTTTATATGTCTTGCTTCCCACACACGCTAACGATATCTCATCAAAGGTGTGCGTGCATCTGACGCGCTTGCTCACATTCACATGTACATTCGCGGCTGGCTGAATCTGATACATGACGGTTGAAGGCGTCACCTTTCGAAAGAAAAGAGCAATGAGACAGGATTCCTTGTCAACATCCGTGTCGTGCACGCGTTTTGGTGTGTATCAGGCAGCGGCCTTCAAAGTTCACGGCGAAACCCGACAACCCATGGTCCCTGTCCCCTTGGTGCGCAAAGAATGACTGGTCTCCTGATCAAGACATGGCAAATTCCAGCCCAATGAAGACGAAGGCACCATGCACAATGACAGGAGGGGGGGGTCTCACGCTCGGCTGGGCGTCGCAGCCTTCATAAACGTCGCCAATATGCCTCCAAGACCAGGTGACATCGATCCTGCCGTCTCCTCGGCCACATGCATCTCTGTTCGTTGCAGGCCCAAAGCACGATTACCGCATCATGCTGGCCCCAGACCTTGGAAAGTCCAGGAACAGAACGCGACGCCTGGCAGATCTCTCGCCAGCTCGCGCAGCAAGGTTGGAGAGAAGACTCAAGGTTCGGTTCCAGCCACCTATCCATCCATCCATCCATCCTATCGAGAGCGCTCAACTGACCCAGTGCAGAACCAGGACCAACGTGGGAATGGCAGTGAAAGTCTTCATCCTCCGGCTGCCGCATCGTCTGAAGTCGTCGCCAGATCGAGGCCAGCGCAGCCGCCGTTGCGAAAGCCAGACGAGCAGACTGAGCCAGAGCTACTCCCGACATCTGCGTTTGCCGCCACACGCCAGCCCAACAATGAGACGGTACCCTTCTCCCGTCCAGAGCGTCAGCAGAATGTCCAGTACAATGCTCCAGTGAACGTGAACCAGACGACGACGACGACGACGACGTCGACAACGAACAACTTCTTCAGCGGAAAGGATCGAGCTGGACACGGTACTACTGCACAGCCATTGCGCATCTGGGCCAACGTTGGTCACCTGGGAAAGGCCTGTTTCCGCATGACCCGCAAGACAATCTACTCTCTCCGCCTCCCTATTCTTGTAGCTTTGATGGCTTGTGTAGTGGTATACGGCCTCCGCAGCGCCGTCTTGCTACTGCCCACCTGGATCCCCGTTTCGATGCCCACGTTTAGACTCTTCCGTGAACCTGCCTGGATCGCGACAACCACCACACGTCAATCATCTGTCCAGCCCGTCCCAGAGCAAGAGAAACGTGTCTTTCTCTTTACTCTTGGAACGCGGCAGCTCATCACAGACGTCCAGAAGAAGATACCCAGCGATAAAAGCAACATTCTGGCACTATATAACGAGTACGCCATACAGGGCGCAGAGATCGATACAGCGTGGTCTGAAGCACTTTCTCTATTACTTGCACAGATGCGCTCCGAGATGGATGATATGAGGCACCTCCCGATCAAAAAGGTTGAGGGAGGATTCTTGTCGAGACTAGGTCTAACCAGACTCCCCGCAGTAGCGCTCTCAGAACGCCGCGTCGGCCGCTTCCATAAGCTCATGCTCTCGGGGCAGAGGATTGCTGGGGAAGCAAAGAAGAGACTGTCAACAAAGTCGTTGGACGGGGACCGCGGCGGGCTGATGTCAAGCGTAGACGCCATGGGACGCATCACGACCCAGGTCTGCGCGTGGGCGTCGACGCTGAAGTCTGAGTCCAGCGACCCTCTGCCGCCGGCGTGGGACGGAGTGGCAGAGCCAGCCGAGCTTCTACGCGACGACGACGGAGACCGCAGCAACGATGCGAGCATCGTGTGTGGCGTGTTGCAGCGGAATCGGGACACTCGAGCAACGGAGAGACTCGGAGAACTAGACGCATTTCAGACGCACTTTAAGAGCGGGCAGATGCAGGAAAGAACGCTCAGAGACGGCATCAGCGTCGCAAACGGGTGGTTTAGGGCGAATCTAGAGGTTTTGTCAGCACTCGAAAAGCAGATGGGGGACACTTATAACGAGATTTACACGTTTGCGCTGCGGACTTTCTTCCGGAATGAGAAATGAGGAGGCGTGTGTTTCGGTGCGTCTTTCATGACAATGTAGCCCAGTGGCTTTGTATTAACTTACATAGCATGCGGTGTCTGCAAGCCTTTTCTTCCCTGATCTGATCTGTTCCAGTTGATGAAGATTTCTTCGAGGAAAGCTCTCTGCGTTTCGTCGTCCTATTTAAAGTATTGATTAGCCAAGAACGTCCTTCTCGTGCCCACCAGGAGACAAGATGAACACGCCGGCATTGGTCTTGTCGTCTGCCTTGCAGGAGAGGAAGAAGTGTGCTGCTGTGTTTTACTGTGGACGGTACCACAGCAGCTCTGCTGCTCTTCTCGCCGTCACTCTTCTGCTGCTGTTGCTGCTGCTGCTTCGACTGTGGCCATGGCTACTGAAACTCCTCCCATCAACGAGACCGACTTCAACCCCGCCCGATCCGACCGCCCGAGACTCCTTTGGCGCCCCCGTTAATCAGCGACAGCAGTGGCGCCGTGTCGAACGAGAGAGCGAACAGAGTTCTTCCCCCATACCTGGTGTCCAGACAGACGAAAGGAAGCCGGCACTCATTGCCTTGGCGCGCCGCGTCACTGCTGTTGCTGCTGAGATAGACAAGCTTCTAAGCCTGGCCGTGAGTTACGGTCTCTGGGATCCTGTGTCTTCAGCACCCGCCCATAAGGTCAAGACTCCTCCTCCCCCTCCTCCTACTACTAGTAGTACTACTCCTCCACGTGAGCGACATGGCTTCTGGTCCAACTTCTGGATGAGATCCTCGGCAATATACGTCGAGACGGGACACCGCACCGGATGGATGGCGGTCGAATTCCAAGCCGAACCCCCGTTACAAGTCCGAGACGGGCTTCTCTATATGCAGTCTCACGACGCTGTCGTCCACCACAGCTTCTTCCCAACACCCCAGGAACAGGCAGACGCCTTGGAAAAGCTCCGAGCGCGCTTGCAGGTGGAGCATCAGACAGTCTCGACAGGTATCGCTCGTCTGAGGCAGGCCAGGCGTCGTGCCCGAGAACCTCAACCGACGCCTTCCGCACAGCGTCAACAACAAGGCAGTATGCAGCAGCAGCATAGATGGGCCAGCACCCAGTCGCCAACAGGTACTGTGGCGAGTCATGGCTGACGGTGGTGGCGGCGGCCGCGCAGCAGGAGGGTAGCGATGATTAGATTAGCTATAATTCGAGATGGCCGAATACACACGTCGTGTTTCCGGTGACTGAATGGCCGCACCAACGATAAGCTCTGGGGATCAGTCATACTATTAACACCACAACCAGACCACAGCCGGGGAGTGTCTGGCTAGCCCAGTGCTTGTGTAGCCTCATTGTATACGCAGGACTTTGATCTTGGGAGAGGGCACCTCGCGGACGCTCTCCATGCGGGCAATCTGGTCGGGGGCAGTCTCTTCGCGGGCAGTCTCTTCGCGGGCAGTCTCTTCGCAGGCAGTCTCTTGGCCGAACGTTATACTGACGAAGGCATCTTCTGTTCCTCAATCCTGAGCGAGGGTGTAATTAGCGTGTTTGCGACGTTGGTAATCGGTTCAAGTCGGCTTTCCAGTTAAGCCCTTGGCTTCTGATGGCAATTTCGCAAGACGTGACCAGGTGGCTGTAAGTGATGTTGCGGTCTCGTCGCTACTCATCAACATGTAAACTGCAGGACGAGGGAACATGCCCGTCGATCTAGCGCTTGGGCGCTTCGGCCTCGGAGGGAAGCAGTGACGACGAACTATTGGGTGGGCTCTCGGTGGGCGAGGCGAGGAAGATGGAGTCGGTATGGAGGTAGACTTGTGGTATTAATCGGTGGTACTGTTCTCTTTGAAAGTTAGATGGGAGACGAGTAGAAGGAGACGAGTAGAAGGAGAAATACAAACCCAAAAGCATGGAGGCTAGGATATTGGTTTTGATTCGCTAAACCAGACGGGCATGCTGCTGCGACAGCATGCTGTGAATGATGCTCAACGATGATGCGGGCAAAGGCGATTCGGACCGGCGCGCTTGGGGCGACATGTTGGAGTGTTGGAGTGTTCTGGAACGAACTTGGTAAGTTACCTAGCTTCCAGAGAGTCTCGGGGTAATAAGACGGGAACCAACCTAATAAACATAGTCTTTGGCGGCAGCTCCCTTGGGGCTTTCGCTGGGGAATGCGGGTGAGCCAAGGAGGCGCAAAGGAACTCCTGATGCCCTCGGGCCTGTCATGCCCATCCAGCAGAAGCATCTGGACGTCAACATCAGCTTCTCTCTAGTATCCAGTATCCAGTATCTCTCACCACCCATTCTCGACCACACTCTTCACAACGCAGCGACCGGCACGCCGACGCCGATATAGAAGAAGAGCATTTCTACAGCCAGCGCCACCCAACTCTCCCAGCTCCATACACTTATGACCGCCAAGTATCCCGCATAGCTTCCATTTCCTCATCGGTGAACTGCGAGGCTGGGTTATACCCTCGACGGACTGCGGCGCAGAACCTGGTCAAGACGGACGCAGGAGGGGGTCGCGCGACATTCTCGACATTCTAAGCCGCGCGGGCATGGCGACGACCTCGAGCGGGAGCGGGTGTGGGAGCCGTGTCTTTGGGTAGCGCAGGCGCGATGCTCGATATGTCGCTTTCGATAAGAAGCCATGAGGGGGGTTCGAGGTCGCTAGAGACCGAGGAGGATGGAGACTGCGGGATGGGCGAGAGTGCGCTGTGGCGGAAAGAGGGCGCTGCTTGCGGCATCATGTCGGTCGCGGTCGTGGTCGCGATCGCGGTCGGGACTTGTGGGAGGTAGAACACCCACAGCTGGACCTGAGTGGGGTCGATGTCGGTGGTTGAGTGTGGAAGCGTGAGGTGCCGTTGTGTGTCCCGTCTGCTGTAGCCTGTGTGGGTTGTTAGTGCTTGCTGGTAGAAATTGCAGCACCGCGAGACGACTCGGGAGGTTGGCAGCACTCAGGTACCGTGACTGTGGTGTCAAGAGATAGAAAGCCGAGTCTTGCATAGTTACTTAGTCTCTAAATATTATTATATATTAACTTATAGGCTTTTAATATATATATATAAAGGCAGCCCTAAGTTCTATATAACCCTTTATCTAGCATAAATCTAATACTAATTAGTAGTTAATCTTATATATTATACTACTTAACTCCTATAGATTAGCAAGGTCTTACTTAAAGAGGTAAAGTAACTACTACTATACTAGGTTTATAATCTAGTATATATAAGGAACTTACTTTATACTACTGAGATTATTAAGGTAAGAAAGGTATATTTACTTATAGTATACCTACCTTAAAGACTTTAATATATCTCTATATCTATTATATAATAATAACTTTATTAATATAACTTATTACTTACTAATACTACTTAACTAATAAGAATAGTAAATAATAAATAAATAAGAGATCTATAAATATTATAATAAGCTAATATAATAAGAGTCTTGCTATAGAATTATATATCCTAATAGGATTACTATATTTAAGCTTAAGATCTACCCTCTCTATATCTTTACTATGATTCCTCAAAAATACTAGGAACTTATAATATCCATACTTATATATACTAAATTATTATAAAATACTTACTTAGAATGACTATATAAATACTACTATAACTTATAGTATAATTATTAGTACTACTAATACTTACCTAAACCTAGGATTACCCTAACTAAGAGGTATAAAGTAAGGGTATTTATCTCTTTATACCTTAAATAATAAAGTACTTCACCTATTTAATTTATAGATAGGAGTATAGCTTGAGGATTATTACCTAAAGCAAGTATAATAATACTATAGTAAGAAACTATAGCTATTACTATATAACTTATAATATCTTTACTACTACTACTAACTTTATTATTTTAAACAAAATAGCAAAAGAGGATAACACTAAGAGATAGTAATATTACTTTATAGATCTATAAAGATTATTATAAAGACTAGAGATATTACCCTTAGCTCTGACTATACTTAATAAGTAACTAGAGACGTAGCCTATTTAACTATAAATAAGAGAGATTTATACTCTAGTAGAAGCTTAACTAGAGACTTTACTAACTAAAAGCCCTTACTAAAACCTTTATTTAGTCTCTTTTATATACTATTATTTATTATCTACTATAGTAAATCTCTCTATACCTAGCTAATTAATACTATAGTTAGACCTATCTCTTATAGTAACTCTATATTATTAACTTATTATAGAACCTCTAATCTCTATTAATATAAAACTATTTATAAATCATTATAACTAGGGTTAAGTATTTAAATTTAGTAATAAAACTATAGAGAGAGAGGTAAATACTAAAATCCTCTTTTACCTTAAGATCTATAAAGCTAATAGCTTTATAAATATAGCTTTATAGTAAGAGTTTATATATAACTTCCTTAACCTACTACTTAAATTCTAGAACTAAGCTACTATGAATATTATATAGTAACTTTATAACTATTTTATAATAAGTAGTATATATACTAACTATAATTTGCTATAAGTTATAGATTAGCTCTATATGATTATTATAGAAAATAACTTCTATTTCTAGATAATAGAGAAAGCTAAAGACTAAGTAAGCAAAAATACTATATTTATAAAGCTATAGAATAATAAAGACTTTATAAAAGAGTTTACTAATAGTAATACTAAAAGTAGAGTAAGGTTTATATCTTTATAGATTAATAAGAGAAGAAATACTCTATAGAATAATAAAAATTTATAGCTAGTTAACCTTAATCTAACTTCAAATACTGACCCTATTCTAAATATTATAAATACCTCAATTAGACTTAATAATAATACCTACCTACTTATCTACTAATTTATAGACTTAACTAAGTTATATATTAATAAAATAAAGTATAGTAGTAAAGATATAGATATACTAAAGCTAAAACTTAATATCTTTTAGGATATATATAAAAGAGTAAGCTTTATAAAGAAGTAAATACTACTTACTTTTCTAATTATACTTAAAGATAGAGTATTATATTATTACTATAAAATAATTTACTAAATTTAGCCGTATCTTAACTTTAACTAGATTATTACTAAACTTAGTAAATATTTTAAAATAGAGAAATTTAAATAAGTATACTTTGCTAAATAGAATACTACTATCCTTATATTAATTATAAATAATAATCTATCTATAATAAAGCCTAAAGCTTTAGACTTATTAATTAATACTTTAATAATAATATAATCTATATTAAGTACTATCTATAAGAGTAATAAGGCTTTATATAACTAACTTCTTTAAGGTTACTAAGAGGTTAAAGAGTATAAATAAGCTACTATAAACTCTATAATAAAGTTTAAGATCCTCTATAACTAGCTTAAAGTTATAATTAGTAATATATTTATTAAGTTTATAGTTATAATACACCCTCTATAAAAAAGACTATAATAAATTCACCTAGTTTATAGATATAATTTAGGAAACACTATAGAGGCACTTTAACCTATACCCTCTACTAGTTAAGGATAATAATATAGAAACTCTATATATTCCTGCTAGCAAGCAAACCCTTATAGAGTTAGAAGGTTTATTATAAAGCAGGTAAAATTACTGTGCAGTAGCTAGAGGCCTTATATTAGATTATAGAGTCTGGAACGCGCAGTGCGGGTTAGGCGTAACGTTAGTCCAGCTCTGTGCGCGGGCCTAAAGCGGCCCGGGCGTGCTAACTGCAACCAGGGTGTGCACAGGAAAAAGAGGTTAGGACACGCCTAAATAAGGGTTAATACATAGATTTATATATAATAGTATCATAAATATATATATAATTATACCTAATTTAATAATTAATAATCTAATATATATTATATTACTATAAATACTACTCTAAAACTTAATTATAAAATAATAACTACTATAACTACTTTTTAGCTATATAGATATAGTAACCAAATCCTCTAGATTAACCTTCTATATATAAAGATATCTAGCCTTAAGCTATAGAATAGTATTAATCTATATATTACTATTCTAAATATAAATAGTATACTTTAAAGCTGCTTTAGAGATAAGATTATAGAGCTAATTATTCTAGATATCTCTAACTACTCTATAAATAGTATAGTAAATAGTATAGTAAATAGTATAGTAGTTATGCTACTAAATAATAATATAACTACTATATATATTAGTATAATTATAGATCTACCTAAGGTAAATTATAAGCTATACTAAGCTTACTAAGTAGATTATATATTTAGAAATAAGTACTATAAAGTATATAAAAAGTAATAATATATACTCTAAGACTAGATCTATAATAATATCTATCTAGATCTTTTATATCTATACTATACTATAGATAAGGATATTAACTACTAGGTATATATACTCTATAAAAGTATTAATATTAATGCTTATAAGTATAAAGCTATAGCTAGAAGCAGCTATACTATAACCCTAGACCTCTTAGTATATAAAAGGCTATTTATAAAGTATAATATAGAGAAATAGCTTATAAAGTAAGAGAAGGCTATTATTAAAGGATAAGCTAGTAGCTTTATATAAGTAAAGAAACCTAATTAGTAATTTATAGACTTTATAATAGCTCTTAGTAATAGCAGTTTAGATATCTAGATCTATATATACTAAATAATAATATAATTATATATAAATACTAGCTTCCTTACTATAGAGGATATACTAAAAGATATCTAAATTACCCTTAATATATTTAAAATAGCTAACCTATATACTAAAACAGGCTAAGAAGTGTTTAGCTCTACTATATTAGGAAATAAAAAGAACACTATATCTAAGAATAACTTAAAAGTATTTAAGAAGTAAAAGCTTGCTATATACTAAGTATATAGAGGAGGGTAATTTATAGTACCTAAAGACTATAAAAGAATATCTATAACTATATAAATAACTAATAAAAAGAGCCTCTGCCTAGCTTACTATAGCTACTACTTATTAGCTAAGTACTAGATTATATTTAAAGAGCTATATTTAGAGTATTTTTAGAGAAGTAAATCTCTCTACTACTTAGTAGAGAAATATATTAATAATAATAAGAAGTTTATAAAGTATATTTATAAGCTTAAACTAAGTAGTAGATAGTATATAGAGAATAAATAACTATATAGTTACTATAGAGAAACTCTTAAGTCTGCGTTTTATATATAGCTAAATAACTATTAACTTTATAACTTTACTATTCTAGACTCTAGAGTAATAATATATATATTTAATAATATTTTATAGTTTACTATACTTACTAAAGCAGCCCTTAGTAGCTTTCTATAAGTAGGTATATATTAAGTCTCTATTAAAAAATATAATATAGTTAATATTAAGGTAAAAGAGTATAATAGAAGTATAATATATCTATAACTATATAATATAGCACTCTACTATAGATTTATAAATAACTTTATATTACTTAGGAAGCTATACTAATATAATATCTAGTGAGATATAAGTCTATAAAATAACTATCTTTAAAGATTAGATTATATCTACCTCTATATATTAGATAAGAGATATTACTAATAGGTTCTTAAGTATAGAGAGACTCTAGGGGGTGCTCTACTATATAATAAAGAGGATAAGGTAGGCGCTATATTTCTTATAAACCCTTAGCAACCCCTAGCTAAGTATCACCTATATATATATAATATAATAATAAAGCAATAACCTATCTATAGTAATACTATAATATAGTATTAATACCTTAGACACCTAGGTCTAGAAGCTATTTAATACCTCTTAAATAGTATAAGAGGAGTCTATCTTACCTAAGGGGGTAAGCCTATAATAATAATTAACTATAATATCTATAGTATAGGTAAAGTCTATTACTAAGTATAATAAGTACTATAAGAGTTTATTAAGTATATAGAGCTAGGTAAATATATTACTCTAGACTTCTATAACTATAATAAAGAATATAAAGGGTATTACTTAGTGCTCTTTATAATAAATTAACCTATAGTATATATCTAGGACTTCTACTTTATATAATAAGGTATAGATAAGCTCTTTATAGTAATTAAGAACTACTTAATAATACTCTTAATATAGTACAGAGTATATATAAAGGTAATTAAAATAGACCTTAAGCTTATAAAGTACCTATATATTATAGCTATTATTAAGGTATAAGGTATCTACCTAGAGCTCTCTATTACTAACACTTAGATATAGAATAATAGAGTGAAATAAGTAGGTGCTATAATTAAAGAGTATATAAGAGCTATAGCAATAAGCATAAAGCTACTAAATATACTATAGCCTGAGATAATAAAATTATCTACCTATTTATATAACTATATATCTATAGTAGTAAGAAGCTAGTAAATACTCTATAAGCTATTTTATAAGTATTTCTAGATAAGTAAGTCTGCTAATTAGATATACCCTAACCTCTTATCTCTATATATTTATAGCTATAAAATATTTACTATAATAAAGGAAGCTTAACTAAAGTAATAATACTATTAGAGGCTTATACTATATATATTTATTAGCTTCCTAGTAGGCTATATATTTAGTAACCTCTTTTATATATAGAACCTACTAGATATATATTAACTTGCCTAGATCTATAAACCTTCTAGTATATCTAATAGTAAATATCTACTATAACTCTAGGTGATTAATATATAATATAATTATATAGTTAAGTATATATTTTTACTAAACTCTTTAGATTTTAGTATCCTGAAACCTAAGTTACTAGTATTCTCCCTTACTAAGAATCTAGTTTTATATTAGTAATAAATATAGGTTCTGCTATAGACCCTAGTAACCTAATTACTATATACTAAAGTATAATAGGGGGTTATTCTATTTATAGTTATAGCTAATTATTTCCTAACTTAGCTAGCTAGAACCTTTTTAATTATTTAGCTATTAATTAGTAGTTTTAGAGGGGATACCTAATATCTATTTTATTCTATTTACTAATATAATAAGGGCTTATTTAGAGAAAACTTAATAAGATCCTTATCTATTATACTAGTTATTATATTAGCATAGTGCTAATTTAGGCTATAGATATTAGCTACTAGCTACTATATATATAATATACTTATATAAATAGCTCTTAGGAGCAGTATATTCTTATAGAGATTAATAAAGCTATATAGATTAAGTTTATAGTTATAACGCAGCCCCCCTATAAAAAAGACTATAATAAATTCACCCAATTTATAGATATAATTTAGAAAACACTATAGAGGGACTTTAACCTATACCCTCTACTAGTTAAGAATAATAATATAGAAACTCTATATATTTCTGCTAGTAAGCAAACCCTTATATAAAGTTAGATATATACTCTAGCTAAATAGACTAGTGGAATAGTAATAGTATAGATAATGCTATACTATATATAATAGAGCTAATTATATTAAGGCTAAGTAGGCTCTTATAGCTTAGGATTACCTTTACTAAACCTTCTAGTAAGGTGCTGCAAAAAATACCTAAAAGGTAAACCTTTTAGTAAGGTATATATAAGAGATAACTCCTTAACCTCCTAAGAGGTTCTTATAGCTAGAAGCATAAAAAGCTCTGCTATAAATAGGGCTTTATACCTATATCTCTTCCTTATTAACCTATAATAAGTCCTCTAAGATATTAACACTAAACCTAGTATATTAATATACTAGCTATATATAAAGCATACCTATTAATATTAATAATATATAAAATATTATATAATAGTTTAGTATTAATTTAATTAATAAAGCTCTTTATTTTATTAAGTAGCTTATATAATACTAAGAGTATATTATTATCATAGTTCTTAAGAGAGCTCTTATTAATACCTCTATAGAGAACTTATAGATATACTAACTTATTATAAATAAGTAAGTAGACTTAGTAGCAGAGGTTAAATAGATTATTAAGCACTTTATAGAGTAGCCCTTCTTTAAATAGACCCTCTATAATACTAAGGCAGAGGTAGCCCTTTAGGGGAATATTAGTGAGTATAGCTTATACTAACTGCTTTAACACAGAGAGAGTATTACTAATAACAGTAAAGCTAGTAGATAAAGCAGTAATAGAGATAGTATTTAACAGCACTATAGGTGATATATAAGAGGATAAGTTAATAGATATTATTATTAAACTGTAAAGTTAAGGATTATAAGGCTATAGATAGGTATATATAAGTATAGCTATAGTTAGGATAGTTATAATTACGTAACCAAAGGCTGTGTGTATTGTTAGGAGGCGCGGTGTGGAGTTAGAAGGTCTGTTATAAAGCAGGTAAAATCACTATGTAGTGGCTAGAGGCAAGCTATATAGATAATAAAAGATACTTATACTAACTGCTATTAAAATAATTAAGGTAGTAAGTATAGTTTTTATAAATATATTTCTTTTACTTTAGAGATATCCTAACACTAACTTAGCTATTATTCTAGGTAATTTCTAAGTAGCTATACTAGTATCCTGCTAGGGTTACTTAGTTATCTATCTATATTACTTATAGATATATTCTTAGTAATCTATAGATAGAAAGAGTAAATAATTAAGTTTAGAATACCTAGTATAGTAGTATATATAAAGATATATATAATTATAATAGGCCCTAAATTAGTTATATAATATATAGAGATTAGATAGAAGCTTAATATAATATAAGCTGCTCTCTATTACCTACTAGAGATATTATAGCACCTTAAGTCTGAAATATTAGAAGTTACTATATTATTATTACTTAGGTATATATTTAATAATAGCTATATTACTGCCTTAATAACTTTATATACTAATATTATTCTAAGTATGCCTAAGATCGGAAGTTTATTAACTATAGACCTAGTATATAAGTCTATATTAAAACCTAGGATTAGAGATAGCACTACTAATATAAATAGAAATATAAGTCTTTAATATAAGTAGAAATATAATAACTATTATCTATATACTAAGCTAATTTCTATAAATAGTTCTAACTTATTATCTTTAAGTTTTATAAATAGTAATTATTATATCTACTAGCTTATTTAACCTTTCTATACCTTATATAAGTTCTTTTAGTATTTTTATAGCTAGGAAAGCTACCTTATCTAAGAGCCTAACTAGGCTTATATTATTAAAAGCTCTAGCTCTTAAAAGCTATATATATATACTTATTATATTATATACTATAGTATTTCTAAATTACTATCTACTTTATTAATAATTTTTTAGACTAAGTAAGGTTCTATTTAATAACTAACCCTAGGCCTTAAAATTTATTAATACTAAACTAAGTATATATAGGAGACCTATCTAAGTAATTCTAAGTTTAAAGCCTTTATACTATAGTAATTTAGGATATAGTATTTTAGTATATTTTTAATTAAGTATAACTCTTTCTTTAGGTAGGAAAATAGTGCTTAGTAAGATATATAGTAAAGTGAGATTCTCTATAGCCTTTAACTTTAGTAATATTCTTATAGGTAGGCTAATATAGAGCTAGATATAGTTATTTAGTAGTATCTCCTTTATGCTAGGTTTAGTTATTATAATAATAGCTTTAAACTTAGTACTATTAACTACCTTAAGTCCTAGATACTTATTTATATTTACTAAAATTAGTATTCCTTTAATATATAGAAGAATCCTTAGTATTATTAGCTTAAATTTATTACCTAATAATAATATAGCAGTATATTATTTATTAATAGGCTTCTGTAATACCTAGTTATAGCTTAAGAGGAAGATAGTAAATAGTCTTTTAATATTTTTACTAAAAGCTATTATTATATAGAAGCTAAGCTTCTATTTATATTAGTTTAGTAGAATAATAATATAGGTGTTAGGTAAGAAGTTAAGTTTTAAATTAGTATTATACTAATCTATAAGTTAGTTAGTGTTATTATATATTTAGTAACTAGTCTATAAATAATTAAGAAATCTAGACAGAAAATCACTAATATTAGCTTGCTTTTGCTTAGTAAGTATTACTCTATAGGTAAATCTCTACTATAGCTGCCTCTCTTTTATCTTACTATATAGCTTTACTATACTTCTAGAGTTTAGAAAGATCTATTTAGGTAGTAGGCTTAGTAAGCTTTTATATAGTACTAGACTAAATTATAGAAAATCTCCTAGCAGAATAATAACTAGTGAAACGGGAGAAGAAAGAAAGAAGGAAAAAAGAGGCGCAAATGCTAGGTGAGGAACAAGACCTTAGATATAATATTGTTGTCTATATGAAAACACTACTCTAAAACATAGGCGCGCAGGCGCGGTATTTATAGGCGCATTTTGCATAGGTTTCCGCACGTGGGCGCGAGTGGGCGCGAGTGGGCGCGAGTGGGCGCGCGCGAGCGCAGGCGCAGCCTGTCAAATCGACCCCTTAGCGTACACAGTGACGCGCCAAGTGCGCGCAAAAGCAGCAGCAACTGTGGCGCAATAGCGTGACATGGATATTAGCCACTTTTAGGCATAAATAACGCGTGGATCTATATATAGAGATTTCCAGATAGCTATATATAGAATATATTATTATTTTACCCTCTATACTATATAATTTAATAATTAATAGTCTAAATATTATATATAATACTAATTAAAGCTATCTAGATAAATCTATAGTATTAAATTTATCTATATATTATTAATATATAAGTTTATAGTAAACTCTCTAATATTAATACTACTATAGCTTCTAGTTTCTTATTTATACTTAATAGTTTAGCTAATTAGTTTCTATAATAAGATTAAACTTAGTATAAACTTTAGATAATAAAACTATTAAGTTTATAGTTATAATATAGCCCCCCTGCAAAAAAGACTATAACAAATTCACCCAGTTTATAGGCATAATTCGGGAAACACTATAGAGGCACTTTAACCTATGCTCTCTACTAGTTAAGGATAATAATATAGAAACTCTATATATTTCTGCTAGTAAGCAAACCCTTACACAAAGTCAGATATATGCTCTGGCTAAATAGACTAGCAGAACAGTAATAGCGCGGGCAATGCCGCGCTGCACGTAACGGGGCTAATTATATTAGGGATAATAAAACTATAAAAGTATATTAATTTAGAGAATATAGAGAAAGAGAATCTTAATACTATTTTAAATACTATTTTAAGGAAGCTAAAGCTTTAAAACTATTTCTAGAAAGCTAACCTTTTAGTAGCTAATATCTAGAATACTAAGATAAGAAAATTATCTATTTTAGTATTTAATATAGCTTAGCTAGAGTTAGAATAAGTAATATTAATAAGATCTAAGCTAGTATAGTTTTTTAATAACTTAATAAGATAAGACTAATATATATATATAATATAGTTATTAATATATAAGAATAAGATAAAGAATATTAAGAACTTATATAAAATTATAGTCTAATTTAAAAACTATATTTAAAAGATAGTTAACTCTAAGTATTAATTAACTTACTTTATATCTTAAAACTTTATTATAGATATTATTATCTATCTAAAAATAAGAGTTAGAATTAATAATACTTAGTAACTTAAGATAGTAAGAATAATCTATATAGAAATTCTTTAAGTTTTTTATAAAGAAAAGATTATAACTTAGAAATCTATTACTAAGTAGGTTAATAAGTATAAATTAGCTATATTCAAATTAAGGATAATAAATATAGTAGAAAGTAGTAAGAAGTTAGAATAGTTTAATAACTTTATTTATACTGCTTACTAAACTTCTCTCTCTTTATAAACTATAATATATAAGTTAATCTATAAAAAGGAGGCTAATAATAAAACTCTAAAGCTTAATAATCTTATTAAAAGTATATAAAGTGAAGTTCTAGAAATAGTTAATACTATAGCCTTAAAATTATATATTATAAAGAGTAGAGCTTTTAGATTAATAATAACTAACTTTCTAATTTATTTAGTAAAGACTCCTTAACCTTAAAGTAAGTTAAAGAAGAGATAACTTAATAAAGAGTTTAATAATTAATAAGATAAATATAAAAAGGGAGTTAATAAGTATTAAATATATATAGATCTCTACTACTTATTAAAATATTAATATATCTTTATTAATAAGATATTTAATAACTAAACTTTAAGTAAGATAGTTACTAACTTTATAAAGAAGTAATATAAGAGTAAATTAGTAAATAAGATTAACTATTTAAAGATTTCTATAAAGGATTAATAACTCTTAAAGTAATATAGAGAAAAGATAGAAGTTAAGAAGATAGTATTTACTATAACTTATATCTATAAGTTATCTAAATTAGTATTTTTAGATTTAGGCTTAATAATCTATATCCTAAATAACCTTAAATACTTTAAAACTCTATATAGTATTTATAATAAAGACTTTATTCTTATAGAATCTAAATTAATATTAATTAAAGGTTATAAATCTATAATAGTAAATAGTATTAAACCTAAAGATTATTTAGTAATACTATACCTCTTTAATACTATTTACTATAATACTATAGTAAGTAACTTTATATTCTATAGATACTTAAAGAAGAAGAGTATTTACTAAAATAATAAACTAGATAACTACTATCTTTAATAATAAGATAGTATATTTATTACTAAAGTACTTTATATCTATAATTAATATATTCTTAAATATATACTAAAGAAGCCTTAAGTAGTATTCTATAATAATACTATACTAATCCCCTTATAATATAATATCTATATTACTTTAATAAGAAGAAAGCTAAAAAAGAGTATCTATAATAACTAGCACTCTTAACTTAGCTATATAAAAGAGGCTATAATATACTATCTAGAAATAGTAATATATAGTATAAGAGTAAACAGCAGAATATCTCTAATAATAATAAACTATAATATATATAGCTTAGAGAAGATAATTTAATAAGTATAATAAATATCTAGAGAGTTTATTATAACCTTAATACTAGGAAGATAAATAGCCTTAGACTTTTACTTATTTAACTAAGAATATAGAGGCTTTATAATCCTCCTGCTCTTTATATACTAACTATTAAGTTATACCTAGAATTACTATCTTAAAAACTACTTAATTAGAACTTTAATAAAAGTATTTACTTAATTTATTAACTTAGTTAAAAGGGAGTTAAAAGTTATAATTAAGGCTTTTAAATATAATAATAAGACCCTAAAATATCTAGAGATAGAGAGCCTTATCTAGATAATAGATATTTAAATTAAGCTATTAACACTAAATATCTAAGCTTAAAATAGGAGTAGAGAGAGGATTATAGTAGTTATAAAGATAAAAGCTAGATATCTTTATTTATTATTAAAACTTCCTCCTTACTTATAGCTAGAGATCTATATAGTAGTAATCTATATATATAACTATACTTTATTATAGTTAAGAGGTTAGAAGACTCTGTATAAACTTCTTTATTAATCTATAAAGGGTAATACTACTATACTAAATATCTCCTATCTATAATAATATAGCTATAAAGTATTTACTTTAACTATATAAGCTTAACTTTATAAAAACTATCTCTAGTATTTTAACTCTAAAGCTTAGATTAGATACCTTATTAACTATACTTTATTAAACCTTTACTAAGTATAGTACTTAGTAAAGTAAGAAGTTATTACTATAAGAGATATTAGGTTTAATAAAAGTATAAAATTTAGTAATAATATTAATAAGTAAAAGGATAATCTCTAGGAGATAAACTAGGAGAAGATATATAACTACTATAATAATATTATTAAGTTAATAAAGCTATAATAAATACTAAGCCTAAATAATACTAAGAATAATAAAGAAGCTAAATAGTTATTACTAACTAATTTAATAAAGATTAATAAAGTTAATATACTAACTAAGTTTAAATACTTCTAAGCTTAGTTCTAACTTATTACTTTACCTTAATCTCTATTCTTATTATTTCTCTAAGTAATAGAGAATCTTAAAGTAAAAGTGTAAGGGAATAAGGATTAGGTGTATGCGCATAGACGCGCAATCGGCAAAAGGTTAGCTAGCAGGCAGCTGCCACTAATACCTTAGAAAAAACTCTAAGCATAACAGACTTAGAATATTAAGCAATAGTCTAATATAGTAACAGACACCTATATTTAGTATTCTAGCCCTTCCTAGTTAAGGCCTATAGCTATACTCTTATAATTTTATTGCTTCTACCTTAATTTAAGAGACTAGTGCTAGTTAGAATATCTAAAACAAATAAGTAATAGTATACTAACTAATTAGTAGCAGAGTTTAACTATAAAGAACTTCAGGTTAGCTATATAGAATATAATTAATAGAGCCTCAGCTAATATAATACTAGTTGCTTGCTAAGTTCTAAGATATAAGAGAATTTATATAGATATTATAAGGAGGAGCTAGATAAACCTGAGGAAGATATCCTAGAGGGAGTAACTATTTAAGGATATACTAGATCTCAGGTATTGCTCTATATATATATAGTAATAGGTAGCTAATATAGCACTCTATTATATACTCTATATAAGAATAGCGTCTTAGAAGCCCTAATCCAGGCTATAATATTTATATAGAGGCAGTAGGAGAACCTTATAAAATAAATATAGCTATAGTAGTAGTAGTATAAAGAGCAGATAACTGCTCTTCTATAGCAGCTTGCTAACTATATAGTAGTTAGGAACCTATAGTGGGATTAGAATAAACCCCCTATATATAATTGCTATACTATAATAGAGGACTTTATAGTAAATTAGATTAGTAACTAGATCTAGGTAATTAAGGATAGAAACTAACTATATACTAGCAGTATACTAGAGTAGCAGGTCTAATAGTTACTTATAAAAATAAATTTAACCCTATAAATCTAGTAGAGATACTATAGAACTAGGTTAAAAGGGGATCTTATATAAACTAACTTTATAGTATTTGCTTACTAATAGTATATTAACTCTAAGCTTTAAGAGTAGAGATACTATAAGAAGCTAGATATAATATATTAGAAGGAGATATAGTCTCTAATATAATTCTTTGCTAAGTAGTTAGTAATATACTAGAACCTAGATATACTAGATCTAGAAGATAGTAAGACTAAGGCCTATACTCTATACTTCTAGTTAGCCCCTTTTCTATAAAGAGAGCTAGAGCAATAAAAGGTTAAAATTAAGAGGCCTAGAGATATAGCTATAGAAGCAGAGCAGCTATAGGAGATATATTAGTAATATAGTAGTAACCTACTATATAATAAAAGCAGAAAGTAACACACTAAGAAAGAGCATATACTAAGGAGGCTACTCCTAGCTAGAACTAGCTAAAAGGCTCTATAATAGAGATCTAGCTATAAGAGTATCCAGAAAGGCTAGAGTTTAATACCTTACTAACCTACTACTAGTAGCTTACAGAGTATAGCCCTAAATAAGCCTATATTTAGCTCTAGTATAAGACCTATTATACCTAGAAATATAGTATATTTTAAGTATAATAAGAAGAGCTACTATAAGTAGAAGTGCCTAGAAGATAAAGCAGGTATAAATAAGATACTAGTAGCACCCTAACTCTATACTAATAAGGCTAGAGTTAATATAATTTAGATAACTAAGGAGGCTAAGAAACTTAACTTATTAGAAAATAAGTAGGCTAAGAGCTACTACTAGTAACTCTTATACCTACTCCAGAACTAGACACCCTTCCTAGAAGAGATACTATAAAAGAATAGGTAATTATTCTCTAAAACCTTATTAAAGAGGAGGTAGTTATTAATATAGACTTATATTTCTAAGTTAACGTTATTAGCAGCTAACTTATTAAGTCACTATAGCTATAATCTATAGTAGTAAAGGCCCCTATCTTAGAAGGGTTTAATAGGTTCTCTATATCTAGCTAAAATATATACTAGCTAACTTTCTTCTTACTTAACTTAAAGGGATAGCTGAAAAAGATATAGTAACTATTTACTAAGGCTTTCTAGCTAGAAGAGACTAGTAACCTCCTTCTATTCTAGCTTTTTATAGGAAAGGAGGGTATTATTATTAATACTAGGATAAATATCTAGAAGTATAAGCGCTTTAGTATCACTAAACTATTAGTATTTATATAAGAAATTATTAAGAATAGCTAGAAGGTATTTATTATATATATTTTGGAAAATATTTTGCTATATAAAATGCTTATAGAAGTATTAGGTAAAGATAATCCCACTAAAAAAGAGGTTAAACTATTACTAAAGCTACTTAGTAAATAGGAGATATTTAATAAGCAGGTAGTAAAGAAATATCTAATACTAGAGAGCATAAAGTATATAATTAATCTAGTTAAAGGAAAGAAACCCCCCTATAGGCTAATCTACCTATTAAATAAGTAGTAACTTAAAAAGCTTTAATAGTATATTACTAATAACTAAGTAATAGGCTAGATCTAACCCTTAACTAGTAAAGCAGGTATATCTATTCTATTTATTTTAAAGAAGGATAGCACCTTATATCTCTATATAGATTATTAAGGCCTAAATAAAATAATAATAAAGAACTAATATCTGCTCCCTCTTATTAGTAAGCTATTAGATAGGCTTTAGGGAGCAAAGTAGATCTTAAAGATTAACCTTTAAAATATATATTACTATATCTATATTAAGCTAGAGAACTATTAGAAGATAGTATTTAGAATAAGATATAGGCATTTTAAGTATATAGTTATACTATTTAGCCTAATAAATGCCCTAGTAACCTTCTAGATATATATTTACTAAGTGCTTACTAAGCTATTAGATATTTACTATATAGTATATATAGATAATATTATAGTATACTCTAAGATAAGAGACTAGTATACTTAGAACTTTTACTAAGTGCTTTATAGGCTTTGCTAATAGGTACTCTATACTAAGCTTAGTAAATATAGCTTCTACTAATAGAGAGTAGAATTTCTAGATTATATTATTATATCTGAGAGTGTCTTAATAGATAAAACCTATATCTGAGCAGTTACTAAATAGAAGCTGCTAAGAATATACTAGGAGGTCTAGGTTTTCCTCAGATTCTATAACTTTTATTATAAGTTTATTATAGGATATTTAGGTATAGTAGCTCTAATAACTACTCTCCTAAAAGGTAGTAAGAATAGCAAAAAGGGAGGTAACTTTAACTAGCTAAAAGAGGCTTAATAAGCATTTAAGAGACTTTAGCTTACCTTCTACTTAGTAACTATTCTCTAATACTAGAATCTAACCTATAAGATAAGAGTTAAGATAGATACCTCTATTAAGGCTATTACTAGTATTCTATCTTAGAATATTAATAGTTAGTAGTAACTAGTTACCTACTACTTATAGAAGCTTAGTAATATAGAGTAGTAATAGAGTATAAGCTAGTAGAAGCTTCTAGCTATTATAGAAAGTCTAGACTACTAGGCTTACTACTTATAGAAAATATTAAAGAAATTCCTAGTCCTTATAGACTACTAGGCACTTAAAGGTATTATTAGTATATTAGTATAGAACCTTTAGAGAAAGCTTACTAGATAGGTATATAAGCTCTTAGCATTTAACTTTAACCTAGAGTATAGATTAGAAGTTATAAACCCAGCTAATAGCCTATCTAGGAGGCTAGACTATATAGAGAGAAAGGTAAAATATAATAATATCCTCCTAATCCTAGTAAGAAAGCTAGGGCTTATTACTAATCTACTAGCAGACCTCTAGTAGAAGATCACTATATTAGAAGGTAGTATAGAGACTATAAAAGCCTTTATTAATTTAGTATAAGCAAATAAAGCATACCTCTTCTAAATAGAAATAGATAGCTCTAGGAGTAGAAATATCTTAGTTTCTAGTTAGTATAGCCCTCTAAGGCATATTAATATTTCTACTACTATAGTAGCTATAATAACCTAATATTAAAGTATAAGGGGTAATATAGAGAATACTTAGTAAGGGGTTATTAACTAAAAGAACTTATCTAGAGCTGGAATTACTATAGTATAATAGCATATCCTATATTAGGTTATAAGAAAGCTTATAGCAGGTAAAACAGTATATAACTAATAACCCTCTAAGATAATAGAAAGGATTATCTATAAACTATAAGCTAATAACTTATACTGCTAAATATAATCAGAGAGAGCACACAGACTAGCCAGTAACTATAGAGGTTATATAGTTAATAATAAGGAAATATTATTCTATAAGAGAAGATTAGAAATCCTAGAAGAAGAGTTACTAAGACTTAAGATCCTTTACTAATACTATAATAACTATAGAGCAGGTTATATAGAGATAAATAAAACCACTAAGTTAATCTTAAGGAAGTTCTATTAGCTAAACCTAGCTGCTAATATATATAACTATATTATAAGTTATAATATATACTAAGGGAACTATATCTCTAGGCATAAGCCCTATAGGAAGTTATAGTTACTACCCCTACTAGCATATCTATTCTAAGAGATTAGCTTAGACTTTATTACCAGGTTACTAATAAGCTATTAGCATAAAAGCAGTAAGTATAATACTATATTAGTTATAGTATATAGAATAACTAAGTTTACTATATTTATTCTAACTACTAAGCAGCTAACTGCTACTAAGCTAGTATAGATTATCTATAAATAGGTAGAATATTATTTTAGTATTCCAGAAAGCATTATTAGCAACTAAGATAAACTCCTTATAAGCTAATTTTAGAAAGAGTTTATATAAGAGAGAGCTATTAAACACTACCTCTCTATAGTATACTACCCTTAAACTAATAGGTAGTCTAAAAGAACCTATTAGATACTAGAGAAGTATCTGCAAGCCTATACTAGTAAGTTACTGTATAAATAGGTAGTATAGTTACTAGAAGCTAAGTTTATATATAATAATAGTTACTATAACACTACTAGCATCTTACTAATAGAGGCTTTATATAGCTACTACCTGTACTATATAGAGTATACTATTCTAGCAGACAGGGTTATAGTATAGAGCATATAGGAGCAGATTAAGCATATTACAAAACTCTATATAAGGGTATAGAAATAGTAGCTAAAAGTAATAGTAATATAAGCTAAGTATTATAATATAAGGTATAAGAAGCAGGCCTACTATTAGAAATAAGTTATTAGACTATTAATAAAAAACTTCTAGTTTAAGAATAGAAAATTAGCACTAAGGTTTATTAAAGTATCTATTACTAAGACAGTTAGGATATAGGCCTATAGGGTCTATCTACTAGAACAGTACTAGAGAATATATAATATTTTCTCAGTTACCCTGCTAGAGTTATAGAATAGTTACTAAGGGAATAGTAAAGGCTTACCTATATATCTAGAGCTTAAGAATAAGCTAGAAGAATAGGAGATAGAGGAGATTATTATATAGTAAGGGGATAGTAATAATATATAGTACTTAGTTAAGTAGACAGAATAGCTTATAGAGTATAATATATAGAAACCTATAGAGAACCTAATAAATATATAGAAGGCTGTTTAGAAGTTTAATAAGCAGTCTAGAAAGGCTTATAGGAAATAGGATAACTAGCTATATAAACTTTAATAACAGGTTATTAAAAGTTAGGCATATAAAAAGGCAAAAATAAAACTAAGTTTAGAAAAGCAAAACTTTTAATTTATAAGTAGTAAACTGCTACTAACTATATAGTAGAAGAAGAGGGTATTATCCTATAGAAAAACAGGAAAAGACAGCTAATAATCCACTATAGCTAACTACTAGCCACTATAACTATAACTATAACTATAACTATAACTATAACTACTATAGGTACTATAGCTACTATTTAGTAAAAGCTTAGAGCTCCTAGTAGATTTACTACTATAAGTAGTAATACTACTAGGAGAAGGGGTGTAGCTAATACTACTACTACTAGTATTACTACTACCTATATTACTACTACTACTAATATTACTATTACTACTACTACTATTATTATTACTACTAATAGGCTAACTACCTACTATCTAAGACTTATTATTAGACTTATTAGAGACCTTAATAGCTAGCTTCTTTTTTGCTAAGCTCTCACTACCTTCTAAGCTATGCTTCTTAGTTAGAGTATAGAGAAAAGAGATATATAAGACCAGGCAGGTGCTAGTAATAGTAATAAAGCAAGCAGGGATATTATTTACTATAAAAGCAGTAAGGCCCTCCTAGAGCTTATTATAAAAGAGAGGGAACTTATTAATATTACACTTATATAGGATCTTAGAAACAGGCTTTATTAAAGGGTTATTAAGTAGTTAGTTAATCTTATTAGAAAGATATATAGCTAGAATATTATTATAGATATAGGGTGGCTGGGTGGTATTTAATTACTAAAGAATATTAATACTATTATAAAGAGTGCTAACCTAGAATTATTATTAATAGTAAACGTTTAGTAAAGGGAAGGTAATAATAATTATACTTAGACTATAATATTAAGAGAAAGATACTTATAAATAGAAGAGAGCTTCTATAACTATAACTGCTCTATATTCTAGAAGCTAGTAGTAGTAGTAGGGTTATAAATAAGCTTACTAATCTGCTTCTAAGCTGCTAAGCAGTTAGTGAGCAATTATAGAAGTTAGAAATAATAATAAAAAGTAAGAGAGCTCTCCTACTCCTAGAGCTTAATCTAGTAGAATATATTCTAAGTAGCCTAGATAGTATCCTAGAGCTTTTAAGGGACCTAAAAAGAGGTTAGAATATAATAAATAGTTAGTAATAAATTAGCAAACTTATAGCTAAACACTTCTTCTTATTAAAGTTATAGAGCAGGTATTTCTATATATAGTTACTATATATATAGTAAAGGTTAAAGATATTAAGATATATCTTAGAGAGGCAGCTAAGACAGAGATAGCTACTATTAGTATTACTAGTTAGATTACTAGAAAGGTTCTCAGGCTTATAGAGAAACTTTATAAGAACTATACCTATATAAGTAATATAAGATATTATAGCAATTTATTAGTAAACAGATAGGGATAAAGATAAGAAGGAAAAGAAGATAGAAAAGAAAGAAATAGATAGAGATATAATAATTAAGGTAAATAATTAGTAAACTAGTAGTGAAAAAGAGCTACTAGTTAAGGGGAGGAAAAAGAAAAAAGTATAGCTAAGAAAAGAAATTTCTAAGATTAGAGACCTTAGGAGAAGAAACCCTTTTATACTTAAAGGGTTACCCAGTAATAGAATATAATAATTATAACAGATATATACTGCTAACCTGTTACCTAACAGTTAGTAACTAATTAGAAAAATCAATCTAATAGGTATATATAAATAATAGTAATAATTAGTAATAAAAATATATTACTTACTATAGTTATTTCTATCTAGTAAAGAAAGAAATAAAGGTTATATAATATAATAGCTATTATAACTTAAATATTATATAGCCTAACTTATACTAACTAATTAGCTACTAAGCAGCAAAGACTACTAAAGAGCTATAAGCTCTATATAATACTTTAGGGACTAAGGCTTTAGAGAGGGGGATAATTATAAGGGAATAAGGATTAGATATATATACACAGATATATAATTAGTAAAAGGTTAGCTAGTAAGCAGCTGCTACTAATACCTTAGAAAAAACTCTAAGCATAACAGACTTAGAACGTTAAGCAATAGTCTAATATAGTAACAGACACCTATGTTTAGCATTCTAGCCCTTCCTGGTTAAGGCCTATAGCTATACTCTTACAAAAAGGAAGAGGGGTTATTACTATTAAATCTGAGAAATTTAGAATTAATTTAAGAACTTTCTATAAAGCAGTATTTCTAGCTAGTATAAAGCTAAGTAAATTAATTAAGTAGTAAGATAATCTCTATACTTATCTATAGTCTAGCTATTCTAGAGCTAGTAAGAAGTATAACTAGATATTAAGCTTTAAAGCTAGAAGCTTTTTACTTAGTTTAATAATATTAAATAATTTTACTAAGAATAAGTAAAAGAGATATTTAAAAGAAACTTACTAGAGAGATCTATTATTATTACCCTTATCTTATAGCTAACTAGCTAGTTACTTATTAAGAAATAAGTTTAGAGGAGCTAAAAAATTATATCTAAATAGTTATAAACTATTAAATTTATAGATTAAAGTGCTTAATATAATAGTATAAGGTTATAAAGTTCTTAGCTATTACTAAGTATATATCTATAAGCTAAATAAGTATAGAAAACTTATTAAAGTTAAAGTAAAACTTATTATTAGAGAAGATTAATAGCTTTATAATCTGAGAGATATCTATATTACTACTTTAGCTAGTATATTCTTTAAGACCCTTATTATAGTTATAAACTAGTTTAATATAAATCTTCTATAATATAATATAGTTAATACTTTTATTTATGCTAATCTTAATAAAGAAGTTTATATAGAGATAGTACTAGGGTATTAAAAGAGTAGATATATTTTAAAGTTACTTAAAGCTCTTTATAGACTTTACTATTTACTACTTTTATAATAATAATATCTAGAAATAGGTTTTATAATAAGTAGGTTTAAGTAAGTAGCTAGTAAAAACTACTACTAGTATAATAGTAAGATCTTATTTTTCTTCTATATTAATAACTATATATTTATATATCCCCTTTTTAAAGAGGTTAAGGTAAGATAGCTAATTAGTAAACTTTAACTATAATACTACCTTAAAGGAGAGAAGGATATTTAGTAGTTTCTAGGAATTAAGGTTATTTAAGATTAATATAACTATAAACTATAGCTTTTATAGTTATCCTTTTTTAAGAAGCTATTAAAACTTCTAGATAGTAAATTAATAAGAAACTATAAAACCTTAATAATATAGAAAGAACTTCTACTCTATAAAGAAGAGGTAATAAAAACTAATATTATAAAATATTAATAAAAGATAGGATTACTACTATATACTATAGTAATAATAAGACTTAATATCTTATTTATAGTTAGTAAACTTACTTACTTTAACTAAAACCTTAGGCTTTATTACTAATATACTATAAATTATATTATTTAATACCTTATATAAATAAAGAGACTATATCTAGAATATAGAGTTTCTAAGAGATTAAGTATAGGACTTAAAGTTATATTAGATGCTAATTTTGCTAATAATATACTAAATTATAAGAGTTTCTAATTCTTTATAATAAAGCTCTTTAAAGAGATAATATTATAGAGAGTAAATAAGTAAAATATAGTTATTATATTAACTATAGAAATAGAGCTTCTTACTCTCTCTTAAGTAGTAAAGAAAGAACTATTTATAAGTTAACTTATTACTACTCTATAAGTCTCTCTCTTAAATAATAAACTACCTAAATCTATAGATTTTATAGTTATTAATATACTAAAGGTTATAATCTAGTATAATAATCTATAAACTATAGGCCTTATTATAAAAGTCCTTTTATAGTAGTTTTATAAAAGACTTATTACTTAGTTAGGCTTTATTAATAAGTTATAAATAATTATAGAGGTCTAGAAGAGAGAGGAGTTATAAGATATTAATAATAATATTAGGCCTAGATTTAAGTAGGTCTAATATCTAACCTAAAGGGGTAACTTTATAGTTACTATATTAGCCTATTACTAATTATAATATTATATCTATATAAAAGAGAGGGTATTATGCTAATATTTAAGCTCTTAAGTATATAATCTACTAAGAACTTAACTTATTTAAGTAATCTAAGTCTTCTTTACCTTTTTATAATTATACTATAACCTCTTAGAAGCTAATAATATCTTTATAAGCTATACTAACTAAACCTTACTATTAAGTTTATAGTTATAATACAGCCCCCTGCAAAAAGGACTATAACAAATTCACTTAGTTTATGGGCATAATTTGGGAAACACTATAGAGACACTTTAACCTATACTCTCTACTAGTTAAGGATAATAATACAGAAACCTAATATATTCCTACTAGTAAGCAAACTATCTAAATATTACTATATAAAGTCAGATATATGCTCTGGCTAAATAGACTAGCAGAACAGTAACAGCACAGGTAACGCTGCGCTATATATAATAGGGCTGATTATATCAGGGCTAAGTAGGCTACTAAGGCTCTTATAGTAACACCTTCTAGTAAGGTGAAAAACGCCTAAAAGGTAAACCTTCCAGCAAGGTGAACGCCACTATATAAGATATCTAATAACTCCTCGCTTAAAGGTTAACCTTCTAGTAAGGTGCTATATATATAAGAGATAACTCCTTAACCTTCTAAGAGGTTCTTATAGCTAGAAGCATAAAAAAAAGCTCTGCTACTATAAGCAGGGCTTTATACCTATCCCTCTTCCTTATCCTTATTAACTTATAATAAATCCTCTAAGATAGCAGCACTACACCTAGTATATTAATATGCTAGATATATATAAGATATACCTATTATTACTAGTAATATAAACCAGATCACTATAGAGTTTAGTATTAATATAATTAATAAAAACTCCTCCTTTTTTAACTAACCTAGCCTATATAAAGAGCATATTATTAGTATAGTTCTTAGGAGAGCTCACCTTAATATCCCTATAGGGAACGCTAACACGCATAGTTATATTATATAAAAACAAGTAAACCTAGCTTTAGAAGTTAAATAGGTTATTATACACCCTATCTATTAGCCCTTCTTTAAACAGGCCCTCTATAATACTAAGGCAGAGGCAGCTCTATAGGGATTAGTAAGTATAGCTTGCACTGATAACACAGAGAGAGCATTGCTAATAATAGCATAGCTATAAAGGTATTAGTCAGCCTAATTAAATAAGAGGACTAGCAGACAAAGCAGTAATAGAGGCAGCATTTAATAGTAGCACAGGTAATAGGTGAGAGGATAAGTTAATAGTTTAGTAGTTAGTAATTAAGCAATCAAAAACTATATTATTATTAAACTGTGAAGTTAAGGATTATAAGGCTATAGATAGGTATATATAAGTGTGGCTGTGGTTAGGATAGTTATGATTATATAACTAAAGGCTGTGTATATTGTTAGGAGGCGCAGTGCAGAGTTAGAAGGTCTGTTACAAAGCAGGTAAAATCACTATGCAGTGGCTAGAGGCCCTAAACCTTACTATTAATAGTAATATCTCTTTAAAATACTTTATAAGTAGTAATAAAGAATAATAGAGAGTAGTAATCCCTCTTACTATAAATAAGTAATCTTATAAAATAAAGCAGTTAAATTAAGCTAAGTTAAATAACTATAAAAGAAGTAATACTCCCTCTATATAATAATCCCTCTTATTAATAATATTCTTAAGTTATTACTGCTTAAATAAGTCTATTATTACTAACTTTTTAGATAGAGTCTATAAAGCTTTAAATTAGATAAAAGGACTAAGTTATAATACTATAATTAAGGGCTAAGAGGCTAAATACTTTATAATAACCTATAGATAATACTAAGAGATAATACTAGAAAAGGGATTATAAAATAGGTAAATAACAGAGTTATAAAGTTATTAGTAAATATATAAGATATTAGATAACTTTATATTGGATAGATATATTTAGATAACCTTAAAAATATTAAATTTAAAGCGCTTTAGAGTTAATTAGCAAACTTAGCTAGTTATACTAAATTACACTATATTATACTATATTATATTAAAACTAAAGGGGTGTGTTAAATTAACCCCTTAGTATATATAGTGACGCGCTAAGTATATATAAAAGCAGCAGTAACTATAGTATAATAGCATAACATAGATATTAGCCACTTTTAGGCATAAATAACGCGTGGATCCATGCGCAGAGATTTCCAGATAGCTATACACAGAATACACTATTATTTTGCCCCCTATACTGTACGATTCAACACAGCCCACTGCCCTGTCTCAATCCTCCCCAAACCTATGCACAATGCAAAAAAAAAAAAAAAAAAAAAAAAAAAGCTCTGCAGGATATAAAGAAAGTCCTAAAAACCAGTTAAACCTATAGTCTCTAACGCAATAATACAATAACTATTAAATTAGACATAATTATATATATATTTATAATACTATTATATATATATTATAAGAAATATTTTATTCCTATTGCTATAAAAGGAACTTATATATTATTATTACTATACCTTTAGAGTACTATAACCCTATAAATATAAGAGGTATAAGAAAATGGATAATATATTTGAAATCCTTGCTAAAAATAGTATATTCTGGTATATATATTAAATTACACATATTACGTAATTATATAAAATACTTTGTAAGGAATAAATAAGGTTTGAGAATAAGGTTAAACTTTAGGTTAAAGTTTAAACCTTATAGCTTTAAGTTAAACCTTATACCTTATTATTACTAAATAAGGTATAATACACCTAATAAGGTTTAACTCTAAGCTAGAAGGCTGCGTAAGCACTTATAAAGCCTTGGGAACTAAATCGTCTATATATATCTACCTTTTCCCCCGCTTTCTAAGGCCTTAGATATTTATATAGCTATTAATATATATATCTTTTGATATCTAAACTTTTCGCTCTATCTGAATATAATATTATATTACAGTATTTATACTGTTTATCGCACATTGTCCCTATATTTAATTATAGGTAATATCTTTATATCCTAACTACCTCTCTGCTTTACTTCTTATCTTATAAGAAGTTACCTATAAATCTTATATATATAATTCTATATATTAATCCTTATTTAGGTGTGTCCTAACCCCTTTTTTCTATATATACTCTAGTTATAGTTAGTATACCCAGGCTGCTTTAGGCCTATATATAGAGCTGGACTAATATTATATCTAACTTATACTATATATTCTAGACTTTATAATCTAATATACCCCCTTAGGGATTACTATCTATTTATAAAGCTATTTCTAAACTCTATTAAGGTCTATCTTATTCTAAATATAGATTTCAATTACCTTTATATACTTTATATTATTTTCTTCTTTTAGGTTTTATATATAAGTTATCTCTAGTTATATATATTAATTACTTATTTATAGTTAACTATAAAATGCTTTAAATTAAGGTAGTATAAGTGTTTTTATAAATCTATTTACTATTATCTCTATTAATAGAGTATAACTAACTACTATATACCCTTTTATAATTTCCTATTATAGTTAATAGTTATAGATATTAATATATTATAGCTTTATTTATAGCTAAATAATCTTTATATTAACTAGCTAAATAGTTTATTAGTTATTATACTAGATTTAGATTATTATTAATATTATACTAAGTATAGTAAAAGTAGCTTTAGTAGTAATATTATTTAGAAGTTAAACTTTTAAAGTAGTTATTAACTAATTTATAAAGAGGGCTTTATATACTACTTAGAATAGTATAAGTAGCTCTATCTTAGTTATTAATATTATAACTATTATCTACTTATTTACCTTTTATATAATTATATCTCTAAATAGCTTTATTATAAGTATTTATAAGCTTTTTTAGTTAACTATATTATCTATAAAGCTAGTATCTAAAGTAACTTTAAGTATATTATCTAGTCTACTAAGCTTAGCACTATACTTAAGGTAAAGATATTATATTTAGTAAAGATATTAGAGAACTTAATTAGCAGTATAGTATTATATAGAGCTTAGATTATTATTAAACCTTATAAAGCAGTTTATAGTAAACACTATATTAAGCTATATTATTACTGCTATATATAGACTTATTTTAATATAGTACTAGTAGTAGTTAATCTTTTATAGAGCTGCTTTTTCTTTATATAGTCTTAATTTATTTTTTATTATAGATATATATACTTAGTTATCTATATTAAGGCTTATAATATACTACTTAAGTAGCTCTTATACTTTATTTATAAATACTAACTATAATAGCTATAGCTTATATATAGCTTTATTATAGAGCACTTTAATCCTAAGGAACTATTATAGATCCTAACCTTCTTTAAAGTAGTAAATGCTTCTAGAGAGTGTTTATAGCCTCCTTTATGCTTTTAGTATATTTATAAGGAAATACTAATATATAGTTATCTATATAAAAAAAGAATATTACTTATCTATACTGCTAGTAGTAGTTCTTACTAGCTACCTATTTAAAGTTAAGTATAGTGAGGCTAGCCTCTAAGTGCTTTTACTAAAGTAGTAGTAAATAGTATAGTTTATAGAGCGCTTTTTATAGATATAAAACCTTACTATTATAGTAGTATTTTAGTAGTATATTTATAAATACTATTTTATTAATAGATATATATATAAATATATTTATAGTATTATATTATAATAGCTCTATATTAAAATAAGTAGCTATAGCTATTAGCACTTAGAAAGATATATCTATAAATATTACTATATATATATTCTATATATCTTTTGCTTATTAATTACCTTAAATTATAAATCTTGCTTTAAACTTTACTAGCTATATATATTTATTAAGTTTATATATATAAATCTAGTAATAGCTAAGTACTTAATAACTATAAGCCTCCTGCCTTACTACTTTATACTAAGACTATAATACTTTATATCTCTTTAGGTAAGACCTCTTAGCCTTTAGGAATTTATTTATGAATAAGTATAGTTTTATAAACCTATTATATAGTGCTAACTAATTATAAAATATAAATAGAGGAAATAACTTAGACTAAGAGTAACTTAATAGAGCAGCTATTTTATCTAATTTATTTAGGCTGCTATATATTATAGCACTTCTATAGTTATTGCACTAACACTATAACCCACAAAGCAGCAGGATATACACTATAATTAATAGATATATATAAGATTATATAACCTATCACAGAGCATATATATATAGTTTAACACTACTACTAATATAGTTAAGTAAAACTTAGAAATATAGATATATATTAACTTATAGGCTTTTAATATATATATATAAAGGAAGCTCTAAGTCCTGTGTAAACCTTATCCCAGCGTGAAACTAACACTAATTAGTGGTTAACCTTATATATTACACCACTTAACTCCCATAGATTAGTAAGAATTACTTAAAGAGGCAAAGTAAAGGCTTGCTAAAGAATTTTAGTATATAGACCTTACTATAATATAAGAGCAGATTAACTAGCTAATTAGTAAGAGCTATATATAAGCTGCTCTATAAAATGTTAATAAGGAGATAGATAAGGTAGTTAAGTATAATAACCACACTAATAAGTGTATAGAAGATCTAGGAGCTGTAGTATTAAAAATATAAATATAGCTATATTATCACTACTGCAGAGCCTAGCAGCCTCTACTACTGCTATACTAGAAGTAAATAATACTCCTACCTATATAAATACTTATTTTAAATTAATAACCCCTCTAGAAACCCTATTAATAGCGTTTTTTATAGCTCTATAAAGTATGCTTATAAGTACAAGGGGGTATAGGGAAAGGTATAACCACTCTTTAAAATATATAAATAAAAATAGATAATATAAATTATTATCACTCTAGCACTACTATATACTATAGATCTTATTTAAAGCTACCTTTCTAGTAGGCTATATATAGCTATACTAGAAGTATAAAACTATATAATTAGAAAATAGCTCTATAGCCTGGAGTATCTAGACTAATTACCTACTAAGTATATATATAGAGTGAGATATCTCTAAAACTTTAATAGAAGTAGGTTATACCCTTAAAGTAGCTATAGATAAGATAAATCTATAATAGTAAGTATTTATTATAGCTAAAAAATAAAAGCTAGAGAGTATAAAGCGCTATAGAAGTGCTATAGTATATAATAGTCTAAGCAAATTAGATAAAATAGCTACTCTATTAAGTTGCTTTTAGTCTAAGTTACTTCCTCTATCTATATTTTATAATTAGTTAGTACTATATAATAGGCTTATAAGACTATATCTATTTATAAAGGAATTTCTACAGGCTGGGAAATCTTACCTAAAGAGATATAAAGTATTATAGTTCTAGTATAAAGTAGTAAGGTAGGAGGCTTATAGTTATTAAGTGCTTAGCTATTACTAAGTTTATATATATAAACTTAATAAATATAGATAGTTAGTAAAGTTTAAAGTAAGACTTATAATCTAAGATAACTAATAAGTAAAAGATATATAGAATATATATATAGTAATACTTATAGATATATCTTTCTAAGTATTAATAGCTATAGCTACTTATTTTAATATAGAGCTATTATAATATAATACTATAAATATATTTATATATATATTTACTAATAAAATAGTATTTATAAGTATATCACTAAGCTATTACTATAATAGTAAGGTTCTATATCTATAAAAGGTGCTTTATAAACTATACTACTTACTGCTACTTTAGTAAAAGCACTTAGAGGCTAGTCTTACTATACTTAACTTTAAATAGGTAGCTAGTAAGAACTACTATTAATAGTATAGGTAAGTAATATTCTTCTTCTATACAGATAATTATATATTAATATTCTCTTATAAGTATACTAAAAGCATAAAGGAGGCTATAAATACCTTCTAGAAGCACTACTACCTTAAAGAAGGTTAGGATCTATAATAGTTTCTCAGAATTAAAGTGCTCTATAACAGAGCTATATATAAGCTATAGCTATTATAGTTAGTATTTATAGATAAGATATAAAAGCTACTTAAGTAGCATACTATAAGCCTTAATATAGATAATTAAGTATATATATCTATAATAAAAGATAAATTAGAACTATATAAAGGGAAAGCAGCTCTATAGGAGATTAATTACTACTAATACTATATTAAAATAATTCTATATATAGTAGTAATAATATAGCCTAATATAGTGTTTACTATAAGCTACTTTATAAAGTTTAAGAATAATCTAAGCTCTATATAGTACTATACTGCTAATTAAGTTCTCTAATATCTTTACTAAATATAATATCTTTACCTTAAGTATAGTACTAAGCTTAGTAGACTAGATAATATACTTAAAGTTACTTTAGATACTAGCTTTATAGATAATATAGTTAACTAAAAAAGCTTATAAATACTTATAATAAAGCTATTTAGAGATATAATTATATAGAAAGTAAATAAGTAGATAATAGTTATAATATTAATAACTAAGATAGAGCTACTTATACTATTCTAAGTAGTATATAAAGCCCTTTTTATAAGTTAGTTAATAACTACTTTATAAATTTAACTTCTAAGTAATACTACTACTAAAGCTGCTTTTACTATACCTAGTATAATATTAATAATAATTTAAATCTAGTATAATAATTAATAAGCTATTTAACTAGTTAATATAGAGCTTATTTAGTTATAAATAAAGCTATAATATATTAATATCTATAACTACTAGCTATAATAGGAGATTATAAAAGGGTATATAGTAGTTAGTTATACTCTATTAATAGAGATAATAGTAAACAGACTTATAAAGGTGCTTATACTTTCTTAATTTAAAGCATTCTATAGTTAGCTATAAATAAGTAACTAATATATATAACTAAAAGTAAACTATATATAAAACCTAGAGAAAGAGGATAATATAAAGTATATAAAGGTAATAGAAATCTATATTTAGAATAAGATAGACTTTAATAGAGTTTAAAAATAGCCTTATAAATCTAGTAATCTCTAAGGGGATATATTAGATTATAGGGTCTAGAATATATAGTATAAGTTAGGTGTAATATTAGTCTGGCTCTATATATAGGCCTGAAGTGGCCTGGGCGTGCTAACTGCAACCAGGGTGCGTGCAGGAAAAAGGGGTTAGAATATACCTAAATAAGGAAAAATGCATAGAATAATATATATACTACAGTATTATAAATATATATATAATTATACCTAATTTGACAGTTATACTATTCTTAAAAGGATAAGAACTCACTCTATATAACCGCACACCCCCTATATCTAAACACTATTTCCTATATAAACAGCTAGTTTTTAGAATATTATATAAAATAGATTTATAGAGTATAAGATCTAGCAAAATTATATATAATACTTCTAGTAGTATTAAATATATAACTTATTTTTGGTAATCTACTTAAAGTAATATATACTTTAGTATTTTAAGCTTATTTACTAGTAAAATAGAGTTTAAATATTTCTTAATATACTAGTTAAAAAAATAAAATAAAAAATACTATAATTCTAAGAAAGATATTTAAATATAAAGTATATATTATACTTTTTAGTCTTTACTAATTAAAACTATAAGAATTAAAAAGTAGTACTTATAACTGCAAAGTAAGATTTACTAATATATATAAATTATAATAAAATAGTTTCTTAAATTCAAAGTAATCATAATATTTTTAGAAGAATTATAATAATTTTTTCTTAGCTTTAATACTTAATTTAGCTATTATAGTCTTAAAAACTTAATGTTAGTACTTTAGTTAAAAATACTAAGAAACCTTAACACTTTCAAAACTAATTTATAACTTAAAAATAAACCTACTTCCTAAATAGGAAATATTTAAATAATACTCTCTAAGTATTCTATATATCTTAAGATATATTTTAGTAATTTATTTAGTTTTTTATATTAATATTTAAGAGTATAGCTTAAGGTTAAAAAACAGCTGTTTATATGGGAAATGGTGTGCGGATGTGGGGGGTGTGCGGTTGTGTGGGGTTAGTTCTTAACTGGAACAAGGTAGCTATATAAGGTTGTTGGACATCGGGCGCGGGTTTCGTGGGGGAGGGGCGGGCCGCGGGCAGCGCGCTACCCACACTCAAGTCCCACACCGCAGATCGATTGGCTCACAGTATGTGAACTGGGAAATAGAACAACAACCATTCATAGAAATAAAAAGACAAAAGAACTTCATTTTCCTTTCAGCAACTCTGCTCTATATATATGAGATATCTTTTCCTTCTATGTGGTTCTCTATAGTGAAAAAGGGCCTGCAAACAAGCCGATTCTCGACGGGATTCCGACCATTTCTATTTCCCTCGCAACAAAAACCAACGTAATCCAGTCCGTGCGCCACATTCAAGCTACTGTACGACATGGTCATGCTTTCCCTCCTTAAAATCTGTTGGATTTTTCCGACCTGGTTTTCCCGACTTATATTTCCCGACTTCTATTTTCCCAACCTTTGATTCCTAACTTGCACTTTTCTAACCTGCACTTTTCCGACCTGTATTTTTTCCAACCTGCTTTTTTTCTAACCTGCTTTTTTTCCAACCTGTATTTTTTTAACCTGCATTTTTCTAACCTATACTTTTTTAACCTACACTTTTCTGATCTATATGTTTCTGATCTGTATTTTTTTTAACGTGCATTTTTCTGATCTATACTTTTCTAACCTGTATTTTTCCAACTTGCACTTTTCTAACCTGCACTTTTCCGACCTGCATTTTTTCCGACCTGCATTTTTTCCGACCTGCATTTTTTCCGACCTGCATTTTTTCCGACCTGCATTTTTTCTAACCTGCATTTTTTCTAATCTGTATTTTTTTTGACCTGCACTTTTCTAACCTACACTTTTCTGACCTATCTGTATTTTTCTAACCTGCTTTTTTCTAGCCTGCTTTTTTCTGACCTGCATTTTTCCGATCTGCACTTTTCCGACCTGCATCATCCCCGCCGACGTCGACCACAGATGAGCGTGCGACGCTGCAATGCGCCCGCGTCGGAGTGATGCACGTCGCCTCCCGCAACACCCTCCAAGTCGATGTAACCGAAGCCACCTGTCGAATCATAATCCGTACACCTCGACATTCCCAGCACGCTGCAACCCATCGCGCGCTGGACATGTTTCTAGCGTAGGTACTCAGTGGCTCGGCTCGGAAAATGAGGCGGGGCAGCGTTAACAGCTAAGGTAAGCAGAGGTGTGGGATTCTGGTGTGGGACATTTCCCTCAAGGCGCTACCCACAGGGTTGCCTGGAGGCTGGGGGAGTGGCCACTAACAAAGGCCGGCGCAGCCCAAAGCCCAAAGCCTGCCCGCAACGAATGTCACGATTTTCCCACTGTAAATCGTGACATTGGTTTTAGTTTCAGCGTATGTCGGGTAGCAAGGACGAGCATTAGGGCGCCTAGTTGTGCTCCTCCCGTCCTACAAGTCAATCAGTCATAAACCAAGTCACACTTTTCTTCAACACGGAGCACTCAAGCAGAACATCTAACAGATATTGCAACCAAGCCCTGCTTGACGTCTTTTGCTGCCTCTCCTGCGCCCCC
>JAVHLV010000364.1:0-64466 GCA_036785495.1 Colletotrichum neosansevieriae
AAATAACTCCTCTCTCCCCTACCTAGCTAGTTACTAGTTAATAAGCTGAAATAATACCTATTTTAATACCTCCTTAATTACCTAAGCTATATTATGTAATATTCCTATTACGTAATATGATTACGTAGGCGAGCTACCTTACTAAGAATAGAGTTTAATATCTTTAATTCCTATTATAAGTGTTTCAAACTATCTATAAGGAGTATATACTAAGACCTACACCTTCTTAACTTATAGAAGCGCAGCTTAAGGATAATAATAATTAGCTTAATAATTTAGTAGTATAATTCTATTTTTAGGCTGCTATTAAGTAGTAACTACTAGAGGCCCCAGGTTTAAACCCCGGTAAGGCCTTTTCTATATATATATTTATAAAAGTATATATCTAATATTAGTTAATATATTAAGCTTATTATCTATATTTAAAAATAAGTAGTAGTGTCTTAATTAACTAGCATAGTTCTTAGCTTATTCAAAAAGCTATTTTTAATTTCTTTCTAGATTAGAAAAAGATTAAGTAAATACTTCTTAATAATATAATAGCTATACTATAGGAGCAAATTTAAGAGTTTATATTAAAAATAAAATCTATAGAATTATATTTAGTATAATATTTAGATAGTTATATTTTATAGAGAAAAGGCTGGGAAGAACTATAGTAATAAGATTTAACTAAAGTGCCACATGCGCCTCAATAAGAAATTATTGGAGAACACCGCACTTGGTGACGTCGGATTGCTCCTTTATTGGTTGACTGGTTTCACAAGCACAGTATTGACTTCGGAAGACGAACCTCTGTTCACCAGTTCTGTTCTTCCAGCTGCATCTGTCATTGGAGCATGCGCTTATGGGCAACGGGTATCTATAGCATCAGGCCATAGTAGGGGGTCTTTCTACACACACTGTGATGGCATGTCGGCTGCTGACCTGTCATCAGTGGTTCCGACCGGACAGAGGAGGAGGAGGACAGAAATCGCACCGATCAAAGACCCCTCACTTGGCTCCAACAACAATTGCCATTGTATCCTATTCATCTCACCTCGCTCCGCTCCATCATGTCGTCACGGGGCGCAGGAAAGGAGAAAGGGGCAACTCGCGCCCAACCATCATTTGCGTGGGTTTCTGTTGACCCTGGTACCTTGCGCCTGGCCCCGAACAGTCGGAAACTCGTCCGTTCCCAAGCAGCCAGGTTTCCAAAGACTGGGTCAGCTGCAAGTTTGGCTCACGGCATCACCAATGCTGTGCCTAATGCAGTTGGTTCTAACACAGCATGGATAACCACATTTGAGCCTGCAACCACCACGCTCGGCAACGAGAGCCGCCCAAACGAAAAGAACACAGAGACACAGTCCCTGAAGGCTGCACGACGGAAGAGACCGTGTGGCGCGCACGCTCTCGCTGCCATCAGCAGTATGGTTAACAGTATCCCCAAAACCGTACCGGGGCTGGGAGTCAACTTCGCCAGAGAATTGGACGCTAGCGAGCAAAATTTCATCCATTACTGTGAGTGCCTCCGTTATTCCCTTGGTGCTATTCGAGTTCGCGTTATAACCTGACCGATCCTTTCAGTCAGCAGAGAGCCTGTTCTAGAGGGGGTCATGCAGCGCCGTTCAACCTTGCAAGTGGTAGATCTACCGGACCCGACAAGGTTCTGGGAAGCCATACGCTGGTACTGGATCAACACGGCAGGGTCAGATCGCGGCATGCTGTCCAGCCTCCTGCTTCTCACTTGCCGCGTCTTGGCCGAGTGTGAGCCTCTCCCGACCTCTGAACGCACCATGCAAGCTCTCAGATATAAGAATGAATGCATCAGAGATCTAGCTTCTACTTTGAGACAAGAGTCTACCGGACATCTGAGCGAGAAGACCATCACCAAAGCGCTTGTTCTGGTGCTTGACGAAGTGAGTGAGGTCCGCACGCCAATCGTGTAGCTTTCAGCCCACGCTAACGCTGTGACTCGAGTTTTTTCTGGAGTCCCAGAGTGACCAGAAGGTCACTTATCATGTTGAAGCTGTCGTGGAGATGCTACGACTTCGAGGTGTCTTACTTCCCCCGCGTAACGAAGGAGCTGTTCGGGTTGACGACATTTTGGGAAGCGTAGTGATGTCTTTCAACCTAGGCACCGAATTTTTAGGGTCCGTGCGATGGGGGTCCCCAGGTACATCCTCCGCAACACAGGAGGGAACTGAGTTCATCTACAATCTTTGAAGTCACCGCTGGGTAGAGTTGGACCAAATTGTACACGAATTTTAACTGCAGTGATTATGATATTTTACTGATGCATTGGAAACTCGAAGCAGGCATCGAAGAACAAAGTGATCCACCCAACCAAATCAATACTTACCGTTTGACTTGTAGGAATGCTGCATGGCTTTCACAATTTGCCCCAAAGCGCAACGTGTTCGGACGTCCTCGGAGAATCCAAAAAAACCCAGGATCATCAAATTGCAACCGCAGTTTTTGATTCACCAGAAGGGATGCTGGTGACACAAGTTTGGGAACCTTTCCCCTAACAATATGCCCGGAGGATTTCCACATCTAGCATCACCGATATTGCCGTAGTTGGAATCTGATCTCCATCTATATTCCAAATCTAATTTCTTCACTAATAAGTTTGCTACTAACCCGAGCGGATTGAATATACCCACCTGCGTGGCGAAAGAGTGCCTGCTGATATCGACTGGTTAACGGCCAGAACAAACAAACCTCGGACTAACGCACTGGCTTGGTGTTTCACACCATCCAAATTACGTAGAAACTACACGTCTTCGGGACCTGTTGTGCAAAGATAGGTAGCAAATGCAAGAATCATGTGCTGTGTCAATATTGCCAGAATAAACTACTGCTTTACGTGAGCTTCTTCCGCATCAACACCCCTAAACTCGAAGTACTTATTCCACTCAGGATCTTGAATCAAATCGGAAGCCAATTCTTTCTCAAATCCAATGCTAAATTCGTTGCCTTCATCATCCCCAGCAAGTGCGCCATTCGATCTTGGGGGAAATACGACTGTGAGCCCGGGCGTAACAGTATCGAAAGGAAAACGAAATGCATGTGGCCGACCAAAACCAAAGTCAGCATCACATGCTTGGACGTCTCGCCAGTCAGATGAGAAACTGCTCATGGGTGGGAAACTATCAGTCCGAAGATATAACGCGGTCTTGTCCCTGACAGCAGCGATTGCCGTAAGCGCTGCGTCTAGACCATGTTGCGTGGCGGTATTCGTAAGCTGACGGATATACCTGTGTTCTGTTAGACACAAGATAACGCATATGAGCAAGAGCAGAGCTTTTGTTACCATGCTAGCTTTGACAAAGGGACCTCTGAAATAATATCTCCGATGGTTGGTTGAGGCACTGAAGGGGTCTTGTAACTCAGAGCAACAAACAAAACGTTTCCCTGAATACGTGGCGGAACTGGGGGATTGTGTAATCGCCGTCGCATGTCGACTGGCTCTCCCCAAATGAGGTGCGATTTCAGGTCCGGCTGGAATAATCCAGCGCGATGCTTCGAAAGTAAGCGCCAGATGTATGCCATGAATGCATCATAGGTAGAGATCCAGCCCGACCCATCGGATGGACTAGCCAACCTTTTGAGCTCGCTCGCTTTGCTTTTTGGTAAATGGAACAAGAGCGACTGGCATGGACGATGATCAGGATGTCGTTCGGGGGAAGTTGGACCATCTACACGCTGATCATCTGGGGGATCGGGCTTTGTCATCCTGGACCTGTCGAGACAGTTGATGTCCCATTTGGGCAGAGCTGGGTTCTCAGAAGAGCGCCAGACAGCAGCGCAGTTCTCCGCCAGCTGATGTAATTCACCTGCCCAACCCATGACGTCGTTGGCGTAATGATGGTGATGCATCATGAAGACCATGCCTCCGCGGATGAATGTAGCTTTGAAAGCAGAGGCTTTCGGTCGGTTCAATGGCTGGGCTTCGGGCTTTTCACCATACGTCATTGGCGTAACACACCACGTGTCTATGTTGCCCAGGGCTTGCGACACAAAGTGCTGGCTTTCAAGCTGTTCAAAGGATGGACAATCGCCATCGGGGTCGTCGGTGGGAGAGTCGAGCCATTGTACATGGAATTCAACGGTGCTCTCCCGCAGCTTGCGAAAACAGAAGCCGCTGCCACCTGGAGTTTTGTCAATCACACCACAGAGATGGCGGCATTGGCTCAAGGTGATTTCAAGACCGCGTTTCAGGACCGGGATAATCTTAGTCCTGTCGACATCAGACAACTTGAAGAACAGTGCAAAGTTGCAGAAGACTTGACCGACGCAGTAATCAAGAGAGGAGAAGGGGAACACTTCTTCCTCGGGGTCTGATTCCCACCCAACCGGGTGAAGTTGCAAGATCTCCCGCCGCGGCATTTAGAAGAATTGTAAAAAGATGTTTGCAGAATAATGTTTCAAAACGGTGGCTTTCTTTTGTGGAGACGAGAGAGGAATAGAAGGTAGATTCAGGGCCCAGATGAGAGGGTTGTGTTCAAAAACACCCCGGACCAGGTCTGCTTATCGTCGTCCCCCACCCAACGCCAATGCTGACGCCGAGTCCTTTTGCGGGTGCGGATGAGACGCGGTTCTTCACCGCGGGGATAGATCCTACTGGCCAGGGCCCAGGACTCGAAAGAAGGCAATATTAGGAGTTGCACCTTGGGTGGGAGCTGTGCACCAGGTTAGGTAACTAAACACATGAATTAGTTCTGAAATCTTCTTTGGGCAGCTCTCTATTCCATATTGCATAACTCTCAGTATTGCAAGCCGCGCAGGGGCTAGTGAGTCTGTCAGCTTGATTCGACATCCTGTCCAAGTCCTTGTCGGCGATACTTCGGTGCTCACAGAAGATCGTCGGATAGTTTCGCCAGGGCCCCTCGTTGTTAATAGTAATCAGGATTTCCGATCTGTTCTCTCGTGTTGTTGGCGTACCACATTAACTAGATCAATCTAAAATCACTCCTCTGTAGGTATCATACACATGAGAAAATGTGATTAAGGCAGACAGCACGTTTACTTAAGCCCCCGCACTTTAGCCTACTGTTACTGCTCAATAAATACATCGTTGACTGGACCGGAGCCTAGTGAAACGGAAAGAATGCAATGAAAACATCAAGCCCTGGGCGGCAACACCGTGGGAACGGGTGGGCGTGTGGTGGTCCTGGGAAGTTCTGGGACGACAGGGGTTGGGATGCAGGCGCATGCACTGCTTACCCTTGACACCACCTCCTTCGTCTCACTGCCGCAGGCTTCGATCGCGTATTCAGGCACCATGCTCTCGTCCGTGTTCAACCGCTGCGTGTAGTTGCCACAGAATTCTCCCGACTGCTCCAAACGTTCCGGAATGTGTGAAGCGCGTAAGGCTCGGAGGCAGTTGTCGGCGTCGCAAACAGGGGGCTTGGAACACTCCTTGGAAGTCATCTTAACTACGAAACTGCCGCGCTCAATAGTGTGGACGAAGATAAACCCGGACTTGAAGTTGGCGTATGATGACCAAGAACCAAGAAACGCAACGGTCCCACCGCCTTCATTCTCATCATCTTCCGGATAGATGTCGAAAAAGCCGGCTTCGCAGATACTGCTTCCAGATGGGTCTTCGGTTACACTGCTGACGTCCAAAACATTCAGCCCGTTTCCGTAGTTCGACTGGTACAGGTATCCGTTGACCATGTACTGATTGTGGTCAATTGAACGAGTCTTTCCCGCATAGTTACCGACGTAAACGGGTGCTTCAAGATCGCGGATGTCCATGATGTGTGTTGTGGGAAGCCCCTGGGTCATTGGACCAACCTTGGCGTCGCGTTCGTCGAATTCGTCGTCGATGAAAATGTATTCTTGCCATGTCTCGTTGTTGACGACTCCTTGGTGCACATACTGAGCTCCTGGGTAGTCAGTGATGGAAATAATGTTGGTGACATTGCCGTTTTTATCAGTCACATCGTAGATCGTCAGGGTGTCTTCGTTGTACCCATAGCAAATATCACGGCCAAAGTATCGTTCATCAGGTCCACGGTAGACAAGGCATTCGGCGTCGTGTACATAGCCGTCGCCGGCGGCGCATCCGGGACTCGTGACGTTCGTGGGATCGCTAATGTCGAGGAAAATGAGTCCTCCGCGGCAAGGCAGGTCACCTCGTACGCGGATCGTTTCGTTTCCACCAACAGAACCACAGGCGATTGCGTAGTTCAGTTCATGGTTGACGACAATGTTGTGTGTGCGTCCGACGGGAAGCTCGTCCCAGTGACCAGTCAACTCGTCTTGTGTGAAAGTCTTTGGGATGGCGGGATCGAGATCGAGAATCTTCTTCATGTCGAAGAATTGCACGCCGTGGTGTATAGCCTCAGAACCAATCACGGCAATGTCACCAACAATACGGATTTCTCTCCAGTTCGAACCGATGGAGTCGTATTGAGGCAAACGACCAAGATAGATGAGCTTGCCTTCTTTTGAGATCTCAGCAAACGCAGTACCATCGTACTGCCCGATGGCAACGAACTCCCTGCCGTCTGCAGAGGTCCAGCCCCATGAGGAAGAGCCGCGTCCACCCGAGCTTCCCAAAGCTTCGTGAGAGAGAAAGTGATACAAGTCAATCTGCGGTCATTAGCCGGGAAGGAAGTCATCTTGGGCAGTCAATCATACGTTGTGGCACCTAAACGTGTTATTGAAGTCCCCGGGAATAGCCGCAGCAAACCCATCCATACATGGAGTGTAGCTGAGCTCCGGGTATCTAGAACTATCCATTTCACCAGCGGCAATCTCGGCCTCCCATTGAGCCTGTAATTTCGTTAGAAAGTCTCAAGGCCCAGTAGCTATATAATATCACGAACCATCTTGATTCCCATGATGCGATGGTGAACTTCGCCAGACTCATATTCTGCTTTGGTACCTGCGCCAGCTGCGTGGACCAAGCCAATGATGGCGCAGTTGACTGCAGCTAACTGGAGAAGCCGGACCATTGTGGTGCGTTGTCGCCAAAAAGTGTGAGAACCAAACCCAGGTTTAAGAGCGACAAGAATTCAATTCAATGAGAGAATATGGAAAAATGCACGAGGAGGTACTGGCTGGTGCGAGAACCGGAGACATCAGTTTACTCTTATAGCAAAATTCCTATGAACCTTATCGTCATGCTTACAGACTGTGCTTGTATTCCGAATCCCACTACAACAAAATTCGATTGAAACCTGGAGCACGCAAGGGCCGATGTTACCGAATATTCTTGGCCGATGGAACATACCTTCTCCAAAGAGTTAAGGTGATCTTGGACGATATCGCGCTGACCTTGGCGGCCTTGGCAACCCCAATAACGCAGCTGCCGCCCGCTCCGCCTCAAGCTCCCCGCACTCTGCCACGTAAATTCCGAGATTCTGGCAGTCTTAGCAAGCCTTTTTGGGCAGGTGCGTTACTCATTGGCCTTGAATGGTCTTCTTGTTATGATAAGGGAGTTCTACTCGTCTTACTTGCAGTGGTTCAAGGTTAATACCAGCATGCAGGCTGAGATGCAGCTCATGTCTCACCAAGCTGGACAAAAGATTCAAGACTCATCAGGTAAATTTCCCCAAAACGGCAGAGCGGCTTTTAGTGCTCTTGCCCGAGCTTTCAATATGGGATGAACGCCCTTCAAAGATGGTGTAACGAAGTAGAGGCTTGGCTCGACGGCCTCGGCAGAGGCATTGGCCAAACCGCAGTTGAGCTTTCGCCTTCACAAACTCGCCCACGATTTGGCAGTTCAACGGAGTCCTCACCTTTTCGCACAAACCATGAGGCAACCACACGTCTCAGTCAACGACTAATGATTTCTGTGGGAGAAACTGTCACTGGAATTCTAGAGAAAAAAACTTAGTAGGCGAATCTTACTTCTAATTGTGGCTCATTTTCAACTTGGATACCGCATTGTTGAAATCAGGTATATCTGAGGCGCCCTTTGCGACTCCACCCCAGGCAATTTTTCCCTGTGCGTCGATGGCCCATGTTCCTGATGTCTGCCAGCGGTTTCCGCTCTCTGTGGGCCGATTCTTGATGCCTTCGCCCCATGCAAGTGATAAGACTTTGCTCAATTCGCCTGGGCTCAAAACATGGAGGAACCCGGAAATACCCAGTCCCCATTCCGCATATACCTTGCGCTCCTCATCAACAATAACTTGCACGGGATTTGTATCGCCTGCTCCGCCTACAGCGGATAGCCATTTGTTGGTATGTGACTCGGAAGAATGAGACACGGCGATGAATGCAATATCAGGGTTCTCAGCGGCTGCACCTCGGAGGAGTTGAAAGCTTTTCTCGGCAACTAGGGATTATCTTAGTTTGCGGTCACCATCAGGGGGCGATGGCTTTCGAGGGGAAACGTACATGGACAGCCGCAGTGTCGGAGGAACGCGACGACGGCCGGTTTGGAGTCCGGGCGGGGAAACGACAGCGGGGCCGTGCTCGGGGCCGAGGTTCCAGGTTCTGGTGCCGAGGAAATGTCGACTTTGCTTGGGGTCATGAAAGACCAGAACTCTTGCGCCAGAGACATATTTGATGTGGTACTGGTATGTGACTCTAAGTGAGGAATTGCATGAAGCCCGGGAGAACAAAAGTCACGTATACGGTTCTGGGGGCACGTTTATTGTACGTCATTATTGTGATGCTAGACTTGATTTAGGATAGTGTGGACCTCGGAAGCCAAACATCCCATCCCGAACCCCCCTCCTTGTTCTCCGGACCGAATCGATCTTCCGGTTCGGTGCATCATCAATTGACGACCACTTTCTTTTGCGAATCTAAGCCGCTTTCTCATGTTGCGAAGCCGGAGAATAGGTGCATCGTGGCCTACAGAACCTTTCATCAACCTCCATTGCAGTCGATTAGTCTCTTGCCCCATAATCTCGGACATCCCAGGGCGGTTCGATGGTCGCCTTTTCCCGCTTGCAGACATCCTTCAAGGCATTCTGTGCCTCCTCGCTGTCAAATGGGACGCATGGAATCCCGAGGTCCCCTTCAACGCCGTCGCAGATTACTACTGCCTTTCCGCCGCATGGGCTCTGGACATCGAAGCCATTGAAACGAATGTTTCTGCACCGACCCTCCTCATTTGTGGAGCAACTGACCCTCGCCACGGCTCGCCCTTTGGTGCCACTCGAGATACCCCGAAAATTCTCGAACAGTACGTTACTGACCTTCATCTTGCTGGGAAACCTGTTGCATGTCTCCGCATCAATGTTGAAATAGCAACTGTCCAGGAAGACCGGCCAGTCATCATTTTCGGTCCAGAAATTGCGGAACGTTACGTTCTCCACAAAGCCTGTCGCAACGTTTTCTCCCGCCCAGACTTTGATTCGTGCACCATTATCCCCGTTCAGCATCCATACATTCTCTATAACGACGTCTTTGACGAACACGTATTCTCCTTCGTACTGCCCGAGACTTCCCAGTGACTGCCCATGGGAGTTGTTGCAGTACATGGTATTAACATGGACATCTGTGTTGTTGCTCTTTGGCGAAAAGCAATCGTCGTCAGAATCAACCCAAACACGTTCGATACGAATATGCTCGACGTTAAGAGAATTGAAGAAATCTCCGTTCTTGGGTTCGACGGTGGCGTTGTTGGACTTGGCCTCAATAATCACGTCACGGTATGTGATGTATTTGGCTGGCCAAATTTAGTAAACAGGCTATCAAAGTGGTACAGTTGAACTCACATTCGACAATGAAGTTATGCCACACCGGAGAATCTTTCATCAAGATCCCTTCAACGACGAGATTCTCAATACCCTCCGCATAGAATAAAATCGGTCTCAAGTACTCATTATCCGGGTCCAGAATCCTACATCAAGTTAGCCGTGGTATTACCCTGAATCAGTATTCATTAATTCATTCACTTACTCTTGTCCCGAGAATTCATTCCACCACCTCTGGCCTTGCCCATCGATGACTCCCTCCCCGTGAATCCAAACGTTCTTGCCACCCCATTTCGAAAACATCAAGGAGCGCTGAAAAGGATGGTAGAACGCATTGGCTTGCCAAAACTTTACGTCATTGGTGAATCTTATCGTCCCTTCAAGGCGAATATGTATGTCGTTCAGGAACGTCAGATCGAGGGGTTTACCAATAACAAAGGTCTTGTTAGCGGGAAGGTACACGGCTCCGCCGTTGTTTGCCTCCTGGATGGCCTCTAAAAAGGAATCGGAGACATCGTCGGTGTCATTGATAGAACATCTTGGCGTAAAGGTCCGGCGACAAGGAGGAGCCCGCTTGGTGAGAGGGTGTTTTTGGCGGAATTGTTCGACAGTACGGGGAATGGCTGGAACTGCTGACGCAACAACCTCGGAGACGAGAGCAAAGCACGCGAACAGCGCAGACGACCTCATTTTCTTGACGATGGAGAAAGACTCGAGTTTGACATGGCAATCTCCCAGACGTCGTCTTCAAATACTCATCGGATTGCAATACACAGCGTGCTCATACGTTCCCCGCATTGAACTCCAGTCTCCAAGAATTCGTAATCGAGGGAAAGTCGATTCGGCTGTGCGCTACCACGGATTTGTGGAGCCTCAAAGCTTGCCACTGGCTTCTCGAGGAGATGATTGACGGACTTTCCCACGCCTTGAGTGATCAAACTTGGCAGAACTTGGCGGCGAAGTTCTCGAGGGCGCAAGACTCCCAAAAGTCGGTACCATCGGCACCACGGGTGTGTGCCGAGATTTCCGCCCAGCCAGAGTAAGCAAAAGAACGAAGAACCAATTTAGCTACACGGCTTGATCTGCGAATCGGCACCTGAGGCAAGGGGCTTATGACTTCACCTCATGCATGGTAGCTGCACATAGGCTTAGCATTAAGTTGTGCGCTTGAGCAGTAGTATTCTTACTCAGGCTTCCCCTCACGACGCATGGTTTCCGGAGTAATGGAGAGCCACGGCCACGCATTGGAGCACAGTGGTTATTTCTCATTTGAATTTTGCAATAGCATCAGGTGGATGGAAAAGTTTCTCCGCCCAATCTGCCAAGTCCTTGGTTGGCCTTGGCTCAAAGCTTGGCACGCAACAGGGCGACCAAGACTGTCTCTCGTTCGCAAGCATTGATCATTAGTGCTGCTACTGTGTATTAGAAACGCAGGTTGGAAATGATATAGAGTCACGTCACGGCGTCGCGAAGGACTCAACCTGTCGAGAAAAGGGTTAATTACGGGGCTGTCTGCCATCCTCGGCCTCGTCAGTAAATCACAAGGATCACAATTGCGCGGAATAGCACACCCTATGCGGCTAGCTAACTACTAAAGTAAACAAGCGACTAATGAGACATTGCATGATGTACTTGAGGGATTCAGCAAGTTACAGAGAAGGCTATTAATGAACACAAAACTTGGTGAAAGTTAATCTGAGCCGTTGGAAGCTCTCATTCTCTAGTATCTCTATTCAAGCTGTTTCGCCATGCGATGAATCTTCCAAGGGGGCTTAGAAAAGAATTCCAACAGCTTGAGCTAAGACTTTAGCTAACAACTTAATACTGCATTCTAGCTGTACATGCAAAGAGTTCCGCGCTCTGGCCAGCTTGTTCCAGTATCTACGTAGTCAAAATCGAAGATGTTCTTCATCTCCCAATCTGGAATCGGTAACGCCGGGCATGTATGATGTTGTCTTCACACTAGGAGCACCGACCATTCTCATCCCAGCGATGGGGTAATCTCGTTCTCGTCTGGTTTGTCCCCTACCCTAGCGGTCTCTAAGCATCACCACTAACCTGAGTTTAAGTCACTGCGCAGTTGCGTAAAGGCAAAGGTTCTTCGTTTGTTTGCGGGTATTGAAAAGCCGTTGGAGCGAAACCGACTGGAGCTTTTCTGTCCGGGGAGGGTTGGCATATCCAGCTCTTGCAATCCATGCGTAACTACGAAAATTCTTCCTCTCAGATAAGGAGACCAGAAAAGCTAGTTGAATTATCAACTGCATGAGCATATGTGATCATAACTAAGGTAAGCAGAAGAGAGGCTACTAGTTAATTAAGGAGAATAGTTAAAGGAAGAAAGCTATAAGTTTCTATAAGAGTCTTCTAGGAAGATTTAGAAGCTCTGAAATTTTGCAAATTTATGCGTTGTTTATATATATAGGTAAGGTATTATAAGCTATATACTACCTCTCAAGCTATGCAATATTTATAATATAGGTAATAGATAATGGTTAAAAGTAAGCAGCAAGTCTGCTGCCTAGATCTTTTAAACTAAAAGCTTAGTGGTATTAGTAAGGGTGGTTTTAAATATCTAAGGTATAAATAGAAAACAAACAGCACTAGACACTATATTATATAAAATAAGCTGATTGTGGTAGCCTAGTGAAAGGTGAATAGGGGAAAAGTTATAAAAAGGTTTCTTGGTTAATTATTTAACTATATCCTCTCTTATAGACTACTTTGTTTTAATAGTAATAGCCTATATATTCTATAGAAGCCTCTGAGTAGACTCTGTCTCTAATATATAGTTAGAGTCCTGATTATTTAAAGACCCTCTTCTAATATTGCCTTATAATACTATTATAGTAAAATAAGATATATTCTGACTATATATTGTTTTAAGGGGTATGCTGTTTATTAAATATTTTATAAGGTGCTTAGGTATTATATATAGATATAGTAGAGAAATTAGTATAGTTAGGTATATTTAAAGTTTAATATATTTCTCTAGCCCCCTTATACTTAAAGAAGGGAGCTAATAACTAATCTTATATTTTAAGTATATAAAGAGATCTTTTAATAATATAAACTTTATATAACCTTAATATAACTTAAAAGATATCTAGGAAGATAAGAAAGAAATATAGCTTATTTACTTATAGGTAATTACTCTTATTAGATTTCTATATCTTAACCTAAGGTAAGCAAGCCTATTACCTCCTAAGGAGATACTAGCTATTATATCTTAAGTATTATTAATAACTATAAATTAAATATTAAAATAGTTATTCACTACTAAGATAAGTTAATATAAGGATGTCTTATTTAGCGTAAATATTAAGTTATTTATTAATAGACTTTTAATATATAATCTATATCTACTCCCCTCTCTAAAGCTACTAGATACCTACTTCTATAGAGCATAATTAATAAGAAACTATTTCTAAAACAAAGAGGGAGCTTTTAACTATTTAAGAAAGTTAAGTAGGTATATATAGTTTCTATATATTAATTACTAAACCTAAGAAAAAGAAAAAGAAAAAAGAAAAAAAGAAACTAACTTTAAAATATTAATGATAGAACTAAGATATAGCTTATTCAAATTTGTTTATTGGATTCTGCTCTTATTGTACATCTCGTAGGTAGTATTCGTCTCGATGCGGGCGCCCTTTGCCTCAAAAGAGGATGTCCCGGCGATTAAATATCACCACCACCACCACTATATAGATAATTATTGAATTAATATACTATATATTTTAATAATACTTTAAATATAAGTTGACTCAGAATCTATTATAATTATATTTATTAAGGTTATATTAGTCTATAGAGCGTTTCTCTTAATTCTATATAGCAGCAAGCTAAATAAGTAATAGATTATATAGTTATAAATATTATTATATCTTATCTTTTCTAAGTTTATAAAAGAGAGAAATTATTAATTAAGTCTTTCTCTTTACGCGCTTCTTAAACTATAGGTTATTTATATTAAGACCTTTTATAACTTTAGTAATTTATAGCTATAAAAGCATTAGCTATCCTCTCTTAAGCTTTATCTTAATTTTAATTTTTATATTATATAGTTTTAGTTAGTTCTTTAAATTAAAACCCCTAGTGCTTTTTAAGATATTTAACTATATTATACTAGTTAGTCTTTTATATTAAGTAATGCTATAAGAGACTAACTTAAATTATAACTATAGAAACTCCTTTTCTATTACTTCTAGTTTTCTTTAAATAACTTAAATTATTAAATAGAAAGAAAAACCTTTGCTATTTAGAATTGTCTTTATATAATTTAGTTAAGGTATCCCTATTATTAAGAATAGAGCAGTATTAAACTCCCTGCTTCTCTATACTAGTAACACTCTCCCCTATTTAATAATATATTAAGGCTAGCTAATTTAAGAAATATTACTACGCAATATAAATAATTCTAATTTATTAAAGTTATATATAGTTTATATAGAGTATAAAAGAACGTAACAAGAGGTTAGTGTATTTATAGAGTATAGCAAATTAGAAGTTAACAGTTCTATAATTGAGATATAGTTAGTGTTTGAGAACGACTTTTGTCTTTGCTGGAGTGCGACTTATGCTAAAGCTCGGCCTTAATTTGGTTGCAACTTAAACTTAATATAAACGAGTTAGTAGATCCTGTAATATATACTATAAATCGAAGAACCGCGGAAAAGAGGCTATGTTCCAGAGAAGCTTAAAAGCATAGTAGTTATTTAGAATAAGTATTTCCTTATTATTATTCTTCTTTAGCTTGTACTGTTTAATACTAACTATATAGTCTTAGCGAAGCTGATTTATATTAGAAAACTTTAGACAAAGTCTCTTTCTCTGAGTATTTTGTTTCTTATGGTCTCTGAGATATACTAGGAAAATGAAGATCGTCGCCGCGGTTTCCTTCTTTTTTCTTGCTGTTGTATTAGCTCAGTCCTGCAGCGGCAATAAGCTTTAATTTTGTAAAGGCAATAATAGGGTTAAGTTCTGCAATATCGCTAGGAATAATATATTTGATGTGAGTTGTTTGGATCAACCAGTGTTACACACTCGTTGAAAAAGGCTACTAACGATAGAGGTGTAGTTTATAGACTGTGGGAATCAAACATGTTGCGGGTGGCGCGAAGTGCCAATGCATAGGCCTAGCCTTTTGCAAAAGGTAACATGGGTATTAGAGGGGAAATTGCGTAGCTGGATTTGAGTGTCTTTTTTAGGCAGCGTGTCCAACTGTTAACATCAGAGCACTTGCACGCAGGATGTGTTCGAACACGATTGCAGCTCCTTAACACCTACGGTTGGTCTAGAAATATAAGTAAAAGGATATCAAGTCCGATTGTAAAGTCGAGGCCAATCGTGCCACACCCACGGGGTTTAAACGATAACTAGAAATCATTATGATCCATCATAGTGGGATAGCTTGAGCATTAAGTATACCTTCAAGGTTGCCTCTTGGTTAAACACAAGCTATGAGCCACAGGACTCGGTCTAAAGTTCTTGTAGCCTCCGCAGCGTCATTGCCCTCCAATAACTTAGAGGCTAGGGATTGTCGCATTTCCCTGAAAGTCGCCTTTCTGTGTAGTAAAGTCTTCAACTGTACCCAGCGATTTGATTTTCCCCAGCAAAAGCTCAACCACGCGATATCCAGAGCCAGCACTATAGCCAGGGAGTTCATGACCTGCTAGCTGGACTTCATAATACGTCAAGCCACGTTCAACACCGAAATTGCCCACAACACCCGCTTCACTCAACCGTCCACCGTTGTACTCGGGATGATAGGGAACATAGAACTCCTGGTCTTGTGGGTACTTTTGAAAACCTTGCATTCCGTTCCATGTCGTGTTTTGAAGGGCAAATAGGGTGCCATTATGCGGGAGAATGTAGTCAAGACGACCAACTCCAATAATAGTATTATTGGTATGCTCGATCACGCGGCGCAGGACCTCATTTTGTGCCGCAGCGGGGGAGGTGTCGCTAGAATTGGAGTTGGGGTCTCCGCCCCCGAATACGTTCTTCGGTGTGCATTGGTACCAGTCGACGTGAGGCGCATTGATTGCGTCCTGAACATCAGTTCGATTGAAGTACACCTGAGCATCCGGTGGTGAGTAATCGCCCTTTCGAGAAAAAGTCAGCTTCAAAACGGTAGCAGCCTCAATGGGTCATCGCTTACCTGGTTCACGATACCCAATTGCGAATAAGTAGTAGGGCAAGTATCCGTGATGTGGTATATATTGAAGCAAGGGTTCGCGTCAAGAGCGCCCTCGTAAGCCCAGTCAAAAATATCACAAGTGTAGTTTCCTGTCGGATCGCTGTAAGGATCAGGAAGGACAGGGAACGGCCCCTTGGGAGGGAAGGTTCCGTAGTCCTCCAGGTAGCTAGAGAAGTTACAATGCTCGTGAGTCCAACGCAGGGCGTTCAGATAGGTCTGATTCAAGTTGAAAATATTGTGCCAATATTCGACAAACGGGAAAATCACAGCTTGCTGCTGGAGAGTGCCGTCCCCGATGATTGGGTCATTGATTGCGACACCGCCGAGTTTGTAGTACTTGTCGTCCTCGGCCGTGATAAAGGCGTCGGCGATATAGGGAACATAATAACCTGCATATGATTCGCCGGTGATGTATGTCGTGGCACCTTCGAGACTGAAGGTATCGATGAAGTTCCTCCAGAAACCGATGAACTGCAGGCCGAGCTCAACTTCATTGGTAATGTTCGGCGTACCTTGGGTGAAACCAACTCCGACAGGTTGCTCAACCCAGATCACGTTCGTCCTGTCAAATTTCTTTAGGATGTATAATCAACAGTGTAAAGCATTGGATTTGCTCACAGGTTTGTCCAACTGTACGAGTTGGGCGTTGGCGCAAGAGTGCCGTCCTGCCACAAGAATGGGCCATTTTCTGTGATGAGACCACTGAGGGAGCTACATCCTGGGCCTCCGTTCAACCTATTCAGTTTTTCTCGGTAAATTGACCTCGGTGACGTAATCGCAGGATATTTCTACCCACCAGATAAGGACTTCATTGCCAGCATCAGGATTGGTGCTCGGGAAGAACCAGAAGTACAGTTGCCTTTCCTCGTTCGGGTCCTGAGAAATGGGCAAAAGGCCGGCGTACGATTCGCCGATGTCAAAGTTAACCTCAGGAATTGCGGTGCCGTTGACAACGAATTTCTTGGACTTTTCAGTCATAAACTTCGACGTTTCGCGCTTGTCCAAGGTAGGTTGCGGCGGAATGGCGGGGATGCCCTTGCGATCGTGACGTCTGGGATGCTCCCGACTGAAAGCATTGATGGGGCCACGGTTGAAGGTTGCCTGGGACAAGGCCCCAAATGCCAACAGAGCACTAACGATTTTGAAATGCATTGCGAGGCGGCCTGCCAATGTCTGCCACGAGGGTGTGCCTCAACATTCAAGGGCTCGGCGGGTTGTCTTTATAGAATGTGGCCCCCATGTGGCCCCAAGACGGTCGCATCATCATTTCATGACCGTCAAGTGTCGCTTCATCTACTTTTTGGTGAGACTCGCGGCGTCTATGTTTCCTCACCGTTTATTCTGGTTCCCCGCATCGGGAGAGTCGGCATCAATGGTCGTATTGCTAGGGGGCAACCACATCTAAACTGCCGATTGAAATTCGATGTGGAGACACAAGCAGAACAAAAGTTCGTCTAGAATTTGTAGTTCTCCATAGTGAACGTCCATGCCGCACCTGCCTGATCAGGATATTGAGTGATATTGAATGAGTCAAAATACACATCCAGCTTGCAGCGATGTCCTATCGTGCCAGGTCCTTTTGCAATGTTTGCCATGGCGGTGACATCATGCCACCTAGATGGAAGTTGCTATGATTAATTGAGATTTGTGTCACAGCGGCGCTAATTTAGTGCTGTTGCGCGTTACCTCGGGCCGTTGATGATGCTACCACCAGCCACACGATTGACGAGACGGCCAAGCTCGCGAATCGGCTTGGCCAATTTGAAGCCTCCGATAAGGGCGGGGGCCGAACATGCGAATTAGTGTTGACGCGGCCCGAACGAGAAACCTGGCGAAAGGTCTGCAGAGCAAAGCCAAATGATTCCGTAGATTGATATAATCAATGCTTCGGTTTTCAAAACTTTGCTATCTTAATTTGAAGAGATTTGACGCTGCTGCTTGATGGCAAGATTTAACCCCGAGACGAACAAGCAAAGGAAGGGGAAGATTCATGTCCTGTACGGGAATAGCTTAAGCCTCAGCATGCGGACTTCACTCCAGCGCAGTTTTCGACGGTTCAATTGAATAATCAGAAATAAAGTTTCTCGCAGCGATTGGCATTGCTAACGTGCTAGTGCAATTGTCAATAGATTCTTAAAACGAGAGGGAATCTCACTGAGTACATCAAATTTAGTCTTCAGTACGACTATTAAGGAATTTATTGCATTTGTATACATCCTTATTTCGCTTTATTCTGCCCTTATTTAAATCAAGCGCGAAGTAACATGAGCGTATTCTCTAGAATATTACACCGCAAAGGCCTATTCAGTCGACGATGTATGCAAATAAGACTCCAGGCTTTTTTCATTGATATGATGAGCTTGCTTGGGTGAGATTGGCAAGCTGAAGAAATTCTTCTGTCGCTTGAGTAATCTTATTTGCTTAAGCCATTGAAAAGTATCCTCAACCCAGCCCAAGTACCTCAACTTAACCAATAACGCAAATTGCTCACTAAGAATCAAAATGTCGAGCATTGTGAGATAATGCGTAATAATGATTTCGAAACTTGCAATGAACAACTCTTGACTTGTGCTGGAATGTCTGTCCATTGCCTAGGTAGCCGGCGCGGCTTGGAATCAAAAAGACCCGAAACTTGAAGCTTCCTGGTTCGAGGACACCGTTATTGTGCAACACGGGCCGGAAAGGAACAAAAATAAGACGGGAATAAAAAGGTCTTCAATGCTGTTTTATACAAACCTGATTTTCGTTCTTGAATCATGCTTTATGTCCATAATTTCCACTATCCTAGAGGAGATCTCCAAGACACGGGCCTTCTCCCGAGTGAATACCACATGAAGGTTTCTTCGACAGTAGATAACAGGATTAGCAAGTTTATGTGTCGATGGTGAAGCTGGAAAAGAATCTTTTGCTGCCCGCTTACCCGGGGTCACGTAGGGAGACCTGAGTTAGTTCACAATCGGCCCGGGAAGCCGAGGTTTGGCGATGCGGGGGAGGCTTAGTCATCCTCGCCTGGGCCATCCAATTTCCAACCTGCAGCACGGACGCGACGGATTGAGCTTGCAAAACTCCAGCTGAGGCTCAACGCAGGAAACTTGAAATCGCAACCTCTATTAGCCCGCACGCCAAAGCCAGCAGGAGCCCCGAGCACTCAATCTCGTGCTTCTTCAAAACATTACGTATGGCTTACCCCGTTACTCGCCTGGCGCTAACCGCGCTGGCCATTCTTCTTCTAGCTCAACAAAAGGTCGCATCGCTACTACGCAGACGAGACAAACACCTTTCACACGAAGATGAGCGTGTACTCGTGCTTGGTGCTTCCAGCGGCGTCGGCCGCGCTGTCGCGAAGAAGTATGCAGCTCGCGGAGCACGAGTATGCGTCGTTGCTCGACGCGCAGACGAGATTACGACTTTGGCCGAAGAATGTGGAGTAAAGACCATATGGCAGGTGGCGGATTTCACCAGTGTCGACGACTTGGTAAACCTGAGATCTCGCATAGAGAAGGAGTGGAACGGCCTAGATACGCTCCACATCTGCGCAGGGGTTTCGGCCTTACAGCCTGTCATGGCACTTACGGGAATCAAATCCGACCAGGAAGACGCAAGACCTGCAGGAATCCAAGCAGCCGTGAACATTGCTGGGCGTGCCGTGAAGGGAAATTTCGAGGGCCCATTAGCATCTGCGTTGGTATTTGTGAGGCTTGATCGCACCCCGGTTTGGGACATATGTGGCTAACAAGAAATATAGATCCCAATGTTGACAAGGACGTCGCAGTCGCCGTCACTTCTCCTCGTCTCTTCAGTTGCCGCTGTCATTCCGGCGCCAACCAGAGCCCTTTACGCGGCTACCAAGGCTTCTTCATTATTGCTGTTCCAATCTCTGGCAATCGAGCACCCGAAGATTGCGTTCACCTTCCTCATGCCAGCAACAATCGAAGGGAACTTCCGAGCATCTGCGGTTGATTCTGGGCCTGTGAGGGAGGCTGACCCGAACAAGCACGGTCTGAAGATTGAGTACGTCGCGAAAAGATGCGTGGACTCAGTAGATCGGTGTGTTACCGGAAACGTCATCTTGCCCAGGTTTCCGTATGCGATTGCCCAAGTCTTGTATCTCCTCTTCCCTTCATTCATTGAGAATCGGGCGCGTAAGAAGTATAACTTTGAGGCTTAAAGCCCGCAAATTATAACTTCATGGCCAGTGAGATGCCATGGAAACCTACGTCGCTGAAAAAGATCTTCGCTTAGTCGACTTAACTTTGGCCTCGTTGCTCCGCGAAGCTTACTCGATTGGTTGGTAGAAGCTCTTGTCAAACGGCTAACGAACCAAGCCGCTTGTGACTGAGGATGAAAGAGGCTTATGGGAACTATTTGTTCATGGATTCGTGCATTTTCAGAAATGTAGTTATTCCGCTCGTTGATGCTACGCATCGGCAGATAGATGATCTACTCATTTTCCCCCCTTTCTGGCTACGCGGCCTTTCGAGACAGCCGTTCATCTCCGTCAATGACCTTCGTGAGTGTGCTGGAAGCGACAAACCTAGTATATGGTATACATAGCTTCTCAATCTTGACCAATTCTGCGTCTATCAAAAACCAACTCTGTGCCTCCCTGTCCCATTCTTGCCTCCGCAATCACAGCTCTGCCCACATATTGCTCCATGTCTCGTCCAATTAGAACTTGGTTGTGCGTGATTATTATTATCCAGCCGACCACCGTCTGTGACATGACACCGCACCACTTGACTACAGCCACTGTGCCTTGCTTGTCGAGATTGTCGAATACCTCGTCAACGAGCACGTAGTGTGCTCGATGTGCACTTCTAGCTCGCGATAGCTGTAACAATGCGAAAAAGAGCGCGAGATCGATACGCTTGCGCTCGCCACTTGAGCGCTTACTGTAGGCGAGCGAGGAGCGGACTGCAAGATTAGGACCGAGAACAGATCCTGAAAGCGATGTGTCAATCGTGTCATCCGCAGATTCAGAGTCGAACAGCGATTGTAGGACCCCTGTTGCCATGTGTGCGTGGCAAGTGTCGTCGTACAACAGTGTGAGGACTTTCGCGAGGAGCGCATTCAGCTCCCCCAGCGACTTTGTAAGGATCTGCTCGCGGAAAGTATTCGCCGCTTTTGCAATGGAGCCCGACGAAACAGAAGATGAAGCGCCACCGCTGCGCTTCGCCAAGGACGAGGACCAAAACGCAAAAAGCTCGCGATGAGCGGCAAGCTCCAGACGCTTGGCGGTCAGCTCGTCGCGTTCCGAGCGGAGGGCGTGAAGAGATGATTGTACTTTTTCAGCCAAAGCCTTGTATGTGGCTGCTTTGCTTTGCTTTCTTGTGACTTCTTGCTGCAAAGCGTCGAGTGCCTTTTGAGTCCGCATGGTCTGCTCGAACTGCTCGTTCATTATGACGAGTTGGTTGATGCTGAGATTTTCTTCTTGCTTCAGGCTTTGTAAACTTAAAGTAGCCTTCTCGATGTCTTGAAGCAGGGTATTAATGATTGCTTCTTGGTTGCAAATATAATCGCTGTCTCCCCACGAGCTTTCCTTTGGGACTCGTGAAACCAACCCTAGGCTCCTGAACATCGCCGCGAATAAATATAGAGCCACACTTTTAATGCCCTGGAGAAACTTGCGCCAGATTGTGGAGTGAGCTGCAGAAACATTCTCGAGCCTTTGATCTAATTGCCGTTGTAGCCGATCTTGCCAGGACATTACACGAGGATGCGCCTTCTCCTGCAGCGCTGTCTCCCGTGTTTGGTTCAATAGGCCTTTTAGACGTTGCAGATTCTCTTCCTCAATACGGATCTGATTCTGCAACCCCGAAATCTTGGATCGAGTGCTTATGTCGGACTCGGAACGCTGGCGCCCTTTACTTGCGAAGTCTCGATCGGCTGCCTCTAAAGTTGTGACAGCCTCTTCCGCCGCAGCTTCGAGTCGTTTATGCGTCGCGCTCAGATCACCGAGCTGCCTTTCGTGGTCTTCCACCGTCCTAAGCAAGCTCCCTAATTTGACTGCCACTTCACTCACTTCGGTGTCAACCTTCTTCAGCAATAGCCTTGACACCCTCTCGCAGTCATCCAATATTGACAGTCCGAGTGATGACTCGATCAGCTCGCGCCGTTGCGCTGCCGATGAGTTAAGAAGGCCTGCTGCACTCTCCTGACTTAAAAGAATAGTCCTGACATATGTTTCGTAGTCAGTTCCAAGCAGCTCGTTGATTGCCGCCTGGGTCGTCCGCGCATCTGGGCGCTCGAGGTGTAGCTGGGGGTCGCTATGTAGAGAGACAACAATGCGATTCTTATGGGTCTTGTGCTTACGATACCGTGCGATAGAGTAACCATTGGCGAAATCCAATATGACAGAGCAGTCCTTGCCCACCTTGTCGTTGATGACGTCGTTGGCCGCCAACCCACCACGGAGACACCGCCCGAATTGGCACCACACCATGGCCTCGATAAGCGTGCTCTTACCGGAACCATTATCACCAACGAGAAAGTTCAATCCACGTTTTATATCCCGTTGAAAGTGGATGGTAATAGTATTCTGCACGGAGAGGAAGTTGGTGATTGTAAGCGTGAGAGGCTCAGCGACGAAGATATCGGCAGAGAGATCCGACACCTCGCTAACGTTTCTTGTGCCGCTAGCTTGAGATGAGCTGCCGAGAAAGTCTTGATAATTAATCTCGGAATTGTTATCCTCATCAGTAATCTCACGGCAGCGTTGGAGGATGCGTTGGCCAACCCGTACCAACTCATCACGTCGTAAAAGAAGGGATTCGTCCAGATCTAAAGACTCAACATACTGCCGAGCTTCCGCCGCCATATCGAGTCCTTCAGCCTGAGGTTCGCCGTCAGAATCAGTGTCAGCAATACCGTTGGTACGTGTAGTTATGCCTGGACACTCCCCGTCCTCAGTGGGCTCCCCCATATGCTGAACGGCAAGGTCGCTTGCTGGCACCGAGGCGCCGAGGCCGCCAGATGGCAGGCGCTCGGTCTGTAAAGCAAATTCTAAAGGACTCCAGTTCCGCACACTTCGCACGCCCAGCGAAAGAAGCTTGTCACGAGCAGTGACATACTTGAGATGGGTAAGCTTGCCGAGGAGCATGACATGCTTGTCTATTATGGCATTCCCGTCAAGCTCGCCCTCAAGAACTTGCTGCAGATAGGCCGTTGTGTAGCCTACAGCATGCGGGTTGATAAGCAGTTCGTGCTCGAGCGTCTCTGGATCAAACAGAACTACTCCACGCTGCTCATCGTGAAGGTCGGCCCAGCTGAGCTGAAGGGGCGACCCAAGGTACGTGACGCTTCCCTGCAGATTGGTCATGTTGCTATTGCAGTTCTTCTGGGTAATGGTTTGATGGCTGTGGAAGTGCCCTGTGAAGGTTCGGGCGAGGGACGCAAACCGATCTGAGCCCGTAAAGCCGCGGTGGGTAACAGAATTCACTGCTCGAGGTTTGTGGCCGTCGGGACTGACCACACACCGCTGTGTGATGGCTTTGTTAATTGCGAGATGGGCAAACGCAACTGTGTGGCTCGCCTCGCTGGAATCGAGAGCTGCCACTGCGTCTGTAAGCTCGTTCTGTTCCTCGCGAAACGGCAGTAGGAGAACGCTTCGCCCTTCCCAATCGCAGCGGGTGATAGTGCTATGTAGAGATACATATGGGACCAAGCGTTTCATATTGAAGGCGTCGAGGGCCGTTGTCTGATAGTCGCGACGGTAAGCGAGGTCATGATTGCCGAGTATAATGTGCACTCGCGGCACGACGTCGCTGAGAAGACCAATGAAACGATAACATGCAGACAAGACGTGCGTCGACTGCGTCGTGCGGCTCGTCAGCAGGTCACCACACACCACCACCCGACCGACCTGGTACCGCTCCGCCTCGGCCACAATCCACTGCGCCGTCTGCCGCACCCGATCCAAATCATGATGCTTGAAGTGAAGGTCGCTGAGAAGCAGCCACCGCACTTTACTAGTCGAGAGGCCGCGCATTACTGAGGGTATTTGAAGGCGACGGAAATGTACAGATAGTTAGAATGCTTCGTACTCTGTGGGAGAATAAGAGTGGCAGAAAATGATCGCCCAACAAAGGAGACGATACTCCGTTAATTTCCTCGTGATGTGGAGATGCGGGATCCGGGAGAGGGATTGGATTTGCTTAATGATTAGTCTAGAGGTAGAGTAGAGGAGCTTGAGTAGATGTAAAGCAGGACATTAAGTAGATCTTAGCTCCCCTGAGCAGTGTATATCTGGCTACGCTTTCCTGCAGCCCTGGACCGGTCGCGAGGAGGTTTATTGTAATATTTTAATGACGTCGGATTGATATAGTTGCCCGAGGAAGAAGTTTACTACCCGGGGGTCAGTGCGTTTACAGACTCACGTAAGACCCCCTCCCTACTTGTATAGGGGAACAAAAAGCCCCACACTATATTAAAAAGGGAGTTCTACTTTAAACTAATAGTGCTATACTTCTAGATTAAGTAGTTAATATAAAAATTAAGTTATACCTTTTTATAAAATAAAAAGTAAAGTAGAGAGGTAAAAGAAATATAAAGATATTTCTTATAGTTAAGTATAAGTAGAATAAGTAATAAATAAAAGAGATACTAGGCTCTTATATAATATTTAAATAGAGCGAAAAATATAGATATTAAAAAATATATATATTAATATATTTCTATTTCCTTAAGATCTAGAAAGATAAAGAGAAAAAGTAAGTATATATAGAAGATCTTTTCTTAAGGTTTTATATAAACTTATATATTAGCTATAGCTTAACCTAGGCTTAAATAAGTTATATAAGTACCTTAATAAGTATATATTACTATCTTTAGCAATAAGGATCTATAGGATCCTACTATAGTAATAGTTTAATTTATTCTTAAATCTTATTATTTATTTTATAAGCGTCTTCTTAATATATCTATAGTAATACTAAGGGAGTCATAAGATATATAATACAAAATAGTAAATAGAAATAATAAGATAGTAAATAATAGTAAAATATAGGTCTTAGTATAAAAGGTATAAAAGACTTAGATTTCTATATTTTACTTTATTAACTTACTTAAAATATATAACGAAAATAGATACTATATACTAATAGCTATATATTACTATATAGTAGTATCTATACCTAAATAGAAAGAGCTATAAGTCTAGTAGTAAACTTCTCCATTTCTCTATAAATATATACTATAGCATAAGTAACTTAGTTAAAAGTATTATTAATATTATTAGATTTATATTTCTTACTTAGTATAGTAACTTTAGAAACCTATAGTTAGGAGGTAGGAAATTAAGCTTAGGAACCTTATTAATAAGAGCATAAAGAGAAGCAACTTTATTATAAAGGGCTTCTACCTCTTTATTAACCTTAATAGTATTTTAAGTAATCTTATTACTTAATATAAATTTACTTATTATATTATTTTTAATATTTATAAGTTAGTTAGTAAAGTTACTTTAACTTATAGTACTAAGAGATTTAAATATTAGCTTTAAGTATAGCAATATAAAAAGGAAGCTTATTATAAAAGCTAGTAGTAATAATATTAACTTAGTTATTAATATATTTAGTAGTAATAGCTTTATAAGACTTAGTAGTTGTAATATAGATAGTATTGTTATTAATATGAATAATATAGAGATTAATAATTCTAATATAGAATATAAAGTTAACTTAGTTTAGTATAATAAGAATATTAATAATCTTAGTATTATAGATAAGAGTATATATAACTTATATTAAGATCTTATTTAATAGAAATCAGCTTTAAATCTATATTTATATATATTAAAAAGTATTTTTATTAAGAAAGAAATCTTAAATATCTTTGGGCTTTTAAGGCATAGTTCTTTTAGAAGCTATATTAATTATTACTTACTTTATATACTATACTTTATAAAACAATAAGATAGTCGTTTTACTACTAAATTAAGTAATATATAGTACTTAATTTAATAGTTAAAGAGCTATAAGTCTATTACTACTTTAATACTTTTAGTAGAGTTACTAATTCTATTAATAGCTAACTTATTTATATAACGTAATATAATAGGACTCTTAATATTATAATAGTAATATATATTAATAATATTTTAGTAAGTAGACTAGAAGCTACTTTAGATATAATCTATAAATATATAAATAAAAGGATTAAGGTTAATAACCTTAGAGTACTGAGTAGTTTCCTTAATATTTAACTTATCTTTAATAAAGAATATTAGAAGACTATTATTAATTAGGAGATATACTTAGTTAATATAGTATAAAAGTTTGGAATAGAGGTTAGGCTTATAAATATACCTATAGAAACTAGAGCACTTAGCGTTATAATCTCTAGTATAGATACTATACTAAATCTAGACCTTTAGGTATAATACTAAAGAGTACTAAGTAAACTTAGCTTTAAAGTACTTATAATATAGCTAGATCTCTCTTTTAGTATAGAATTATAGACTTAGTTCTCTTATTATCTTAATAAGTTGCATAAAAAGGGCGTAAAGTACTTAATATAATATCTTAGTATATATCTCTCCTTTATGATAAGTTATAATAATAGATATAAAGCTAAAGATTTAAATAAATAAAGTCTCTATACCTATTTTAATAAGAAGTATACTAGCTATAAGAATATAGTATACTTATTAATAGGATAGATCTTCTTTATAGTTAATAAGCCTATTTTATAGAGACTATAATAATAAGTAATAGTTTTAAGTTATTAACTAAAGCTAAATACTATATAATATTATCTACTATATTAAAAGCACTTTAGATATATAATTTCCTAAGTAAATATAAAGTAAAGCTTAAAGAACCTCCTTATATATAGAGTAATACTATAGAAGCTATTATACTTATAAAGAGAGAGTCTATAAATAACTATATAAAGTATATATAGATTTATAATTACTTTATATAAGAGGTTATTAAATATAATAAGGCTAACTTTAAGTATATATTATTAGTAAATAATATAGCTAACCTATTTATAAAGCTACTTAGAAGAGTAAATAAGAGGAGTAGTATAAAGCTATTTAAAACTAATAGTACTATAGAGAATTATACTAAGGTAGTTTACTATATATATAAACTAAGCTCTTAGCAAGAAGGAGTACTATAACTATAAATAGCTCCTTACTATAATAAGTAGGCTATATATAGTATAATATTAAGCTATATATAGGTTAGAGATATAAGTAGTAACTTAGAAGCTTAATAATATATAAGAGAAGCACTAGGTATTCTACAATTTAGTATAAGGATAGCTTTATTTATATAACTTTAATTAATATACTTATTAAACCCTTATTTCTAACCTATAACTATATATAGAATTCTTATTATTACATACTGCACCCGCTACTACTTATACTTGCGCGCCGTAATGTCTCTGCACTGGCTCTATTATTAGAAAACATAGGTTCCTAGGCAGCACTATGAGGAGGTTGCAGTGTCTGAATTTCGCCGCCCTTGCCTAGAAACCCCCCATCCAACCCAGTGCAGCAACTCTCTTCCCGGGTTCTGGAATAAGTTAAATCCGGCCACAGCTTTATAGCCTTGCAACCTTGCTTTTGGATTGGTACGTTTCCACGGCCCAGCTACCCAGCTCCTTCTTCCCGCACTCGAAGCCGTCCGACCTCAGGCCCTCAGTTGCTAAATCAAAAGTCGGAACCTCGCTATGTCGTTTAACTTGTGCAGCAAAAAGCCCGAAGCGAACCAGCGAGGAAACAACCCAAACACTCTCGATCGCGTGTCGCATCACCAAACAGCAGGCCCAGTCAAACGCAGGCAGGAAGCTCAGGTATGTGACCCCGCCATTTAGTCACGACTTTCCACCCGCTAACTCGTACTTGCTCCCTCAGCTCCTCATCGATAAGAATCGGCTAATCAATCAGGTTCATCTGCCCCACAGCCGTGTGTTCCCACCTCTTCTTCCACTGCCGCGTAGTCAATAGGTGAGTGAAAAGGAGACACGTAGATGTAATATACTGACAGGATTAGCCGTCAGCAGATCAGGATGGCTCCTACGACCGAGCTACTGTTCCTTTCTAATGAGTTCGCAATTAGTTGTGGCACTGTGTCTGTGGATGTTCAGAGAGCAAAGGTGCTCCTCATTCGATGGCAGAAAACTGGCGAATACATGCTTCCCAAGGGTCGCAAAGACCTTGGTGAAGCCCTCGAACAAACTGCGAGGCGGGAAACCTACGAGGAGACTGGAATACGAGTTGAACTGCTCCCCGTGAGCATCGAGACCCTGGCAACCAAGCCTGCGGCCATGAAAGAAACTGAGGTGCCGTCGAAGACTGCTACCGAACCCATCGCCATGAGTCAGCGCATGATGCAAGGGACTCTCAAAATCATCTTCTGGTATGTGGCAGTGGCAGATTCTACCACCACTCGGGACGAGGGAATACAGCAGGAAAATGAGGAATTCGATACCATCTGGACGGACTTCGACAACGTCGTCTCCACCCTATCCTTCGATCATGACAAACGCATTGCTGAGGCAGCTGTTACTGCGGTTCTCAGAGGTTGAAGGTTGCTTCTTGATTGATTAGGGTACCTGGCCTGCATCAGAGTCGTTTATAGCAGGCTGCCTGTAATAGTTAATTCTTTTTCCCCGAAATAAATGGCTGTCAATGGACAATGCCAGCAGAAAGCCCTTTCCATTCTGGTTGACCGTAGGGTCCGGTGACTAAGCATCGCTTGCTTGTGTCGTTGTCCCAACATCTCTACTGTGTTCTGCACCACATCTCACAGCTGCCTAGTGGAGAAGAATTCTCACGACGACTTAAGCTGCATGAATAGGTTGCAACAGATAATGTGTTGTATTTGGGAGGATATAAAGCCATAAGAATGAATGCATCAGCAGTCTTACTGTTTGCGAGATCTTCCTTGCCAAGTATTCTCTAAATGGGCACCTTGTGGTTGTCCTAGACTTGCGGTGATTCAGCCGGCGGTAGAGGGACACGGATTTTCCACTGCAAAACCCAAGTCTTGTCTGCGCGCTTCATCATATTGCACAAGTTGACCTTCAAACTCCGCAGAATCAATACTCCAGCCAGCGACCCTCAGGCACCAGTCACGGAATTCCACCACTGTGAAACGGTAACCTTTTCCATCTGGCTGTTTGTACTCAGACGGATAGTCCGGGGCTAGGCCAATCTGGCGACCCCATATAATGCTACCTGGTTTTGCTAAGAGTACCAGATTCTGGAAAATTCAAGTATGTCCTTCGATGCCCAAAAGATGCAAGACGTTTGCAGTGTGAACCAAATCAAACTTATGGATCAGGCTAGGGTATTCCTCGGCAAACCTTAGGTAAAGCATATCTGTCTGGTGAAACTAAAAGCTTCCGGTGTTTCGACCCTCATTATACAAAGCGCGTCCAGTATTAAAGAACCCTAGATACTAAAATAATTAAAAAGACAGATAGTAAGTATAGACGGCGCGAAAGCTTACAACGCTCAATATCCAATCCTATAATACGCTATTATTATAAGATATCTTAGTAAATCTTATTAGTATAGATAAGCTTAGTCTGCTTCTAATAGATAACTATCTATAATTAATTCCTAGATATTAGTATCTATATAACAACCTATATCTACTAGCAACAAGGCCGGAAGACCTACTAAATTCACAATACTACTATATACGAAATGCTAATTAATATAAGATTCTATAAAAATATTTTCCTATATATAGATATAAAGCGCAATTAATATTAGTTAGTTAGTAATTAATATTATATAAAATACTAAAGAACTCCTATCTATATCTCTAAAAGTCTAATATCTCTAATATATTATAGTATAATACTTTTACTATTATTTATAGCCTTTAGAAATACTAATAAAGCCTAAATATATTGCCTATCTATATTAAGAAAACTCTATCTAGCTAGAGTATAGAAAATAAAAGAAATAAGAGGTAATCTAGAGAAAAGTTAAAAAAGTATAGATTAGACTTTATAGTTTATTAATTCCTTACCTTTGGAGAGAATATAGAGCAATCCTTTCAGAAGTTATCTTCTCTAATAGATATAGCTATACTTAAATAATCTACTATACTTAATATTATCTAGTTAAAGATATTAGAGAATACTATTTTTATACTATTTATAAGCCTAAATCTAAGTACTAGATTAAGGAAAAAGAGGTCTAGATAATCTAAGAAGTCCTTTATAAGTAGTATATAAGTAAAAAAGGTATTATTAGTTTTATAACAGATTAAGATTCACATAGAACTTAGGGCTCCCTTTATATATATATATTAAAATCCTATAAGTTAATATATATCTATTTAGAAGTTCTACTTAACTATATAGGCAGTAGTGTTAAACTATATATATATACTCTATAATAAGTTATATAACCTTAGATATATCTATTAAGTATAGTATATATCCTACTACTTTATAAATTATAATATTAGCATAATACTAATAGTCTTTTCTTTAAGGCTAGATATACTATAACCTACTAAAATATACTTCTATATTACTAATACTTATTATAAGCTTAAAGTAGGTTTAAAAATATAAAAATATTATAGAATTATATACTAATCTTATTCTATATGCCTTTCTGTTAAGAAAGGTTATCTTTCTTATTTAGTTAAGAGATATTTTATCCACTAGAAGAATCTCCCGTTTTGGATAGGAATCTAGCTTTCTAATTAGTAAAAAAGAATCTTATAGATAATTAGCTAGCTTAGCTAGCCTCTTATATATAGTGAGGCTTATATCTTAAGTTAGTTATTATTACTATAATATATAAGATATTATAATTTAGATAAATATTAGCCTGCCTAAATCTATAGATCTCTACTTTTAGTATATCTAATAGTAAATATCTACTATAACTCTAGGTAATTAATATATAATATAACTATATAGTTAAGTATATATTTCTATTATACTTTTTAGATTTTAGTATCCTGAAATCTAAGTTATTAGTGTTCTCTCTCTCTAAGAATCTAGTTTTATATTAGCAATAAATATAGGTTCTGCTATAAGCCCCAGTAACCTAATTACTATATACTAGAGTATAATAGGAAGTTATCCTGCTTATAGTTATAGCTAATTATTTCTTAACCTAGCTAGCTAGAACTATTTAGCTATTAATTAGTAGTTATAGAGGGGTTGCCTAATATCTATTTTGTTCTATTTACTAATATAATAAGAGCTTATTTAGAGGAAATTTAATAAGATCCTTACCTATTATACTAATTACTATATTAGTATAGTGCTAATTTAGGCTATAGATATTAGCTACTAGCTACTATATATATAGCATACTTATATAAATAGCTCTTAGAAGTAGTATATTATTATATAGATAAATAAAGATATATAGATAATAAAAGGCACCTACACTAACTACTATTAGAATAATTAAGGTAGTAAGTAAAGTTTTTATAAGTATATTCTTTCCACTTTAGAGATATCCTAGCACTAACTTAGTTATTATTCTAGGTAATTCCTATAGTAGCTATACTAATATCCTGCTAGGGTTACTTAGTTATGTATCTATATTACTTATAGATATATTTATAGCAGTTTATAGGTGGAAAGAGTAGATAATTAAGTTTAGGATACCTAGTATAGTAATATATATAAAGATATATATAAGGATAATAGCTCCTAAATTAGTTATATAGTATATAGAGATTAAATAGAAGCTTAATATAGTATAAGCTGCTCTCTATTACCTACTAGAGGTATTATAGTACCTTAGGTTCAAAATATTAAAAGTTACTATATTATTATTACTTAGATATATATTTAATAATAGCTATACTGCTGCCTTAATAACTTTATATATTAATATTATCCTAAGTATATCCAAGGAAGGAAGTTTATTAACTATAGACCTACTATATAAGTCTATATTAAAACCTAAAATCAGAGGTAGTACTACTAGTATAAATAGAAATATAAGTTTTTAATATAAGCAGAAATATAATAACTATTATTTATATATTAAGCTAACTTCTATAAGTAGTTCTAACTTATTATCTTTAAGTTTTATAAGTAGTAATTATTATATTTACTAGCTTATTTAACCTTTCTATGCTCTATATAAGTTCTTTTAGTATTCTTATAGCTTAAAAAGCTGCCTTATTTAAGGGCCTAACTAGGCTTATACTATTAAAAGTTCTAGCTCTTAAAAGCTAGATATATATACTCACTATATTATATACTATAGTATTTCTAAATTACTATCTACTTTATTAATAATTATATAAACTAAGTAAGTTTTTATTTAATAACTAAGTCTAGGCCTTAAAATCTATTAATACTAAACTAGGTATATATAGAAAACCTATCTAAGTAATTCTAAGTTTAAAGCCTTTATACTATAGTAATTTAGAATATAGTGTTTTAGTATATTCTTAATTAAGAGTAACCCTTTCTTTAGGTAGGAAAATAGTACCTAGTGGGATATATAGTAAAGTAAGATCCTCTATAGCCTTTAATCTCAGTAGTATTTTAGTAAGTAGGCTAATATAGAGGTAGATATGGTTATCTAGTAGTATCTCCTTTATGCTAGGTTTAGTTATTATAGTAATAGCTTTAGACTTAGTATTATTAACTACCTTAAGTCCTAAATACTTATTTATATTTACTAAAATTAGTATTTCTTTAATATATAGTTAGCTTTAATTTATTACTTAATAGTAATATAGCAATATATTCTTTATTAGTAGGCTTCTATAATACCTAGTTATAGCTTAAGAGGAAGATAGTAAGTAGTCTTCTAATATTTTTGCTAAAAGTTATTATTATATAGAAGCTAAGCTTCTATCTATATTAGTTTAGTGAAATAATAGTATAGATACTAAATAAGAAGTTAAGTTTTAAATTAGTATTATACTAATCTATAAGTTAGTTAGTATTATTATATATTTAGTAACTGCTCTATAAATAATTAAGAAATCTAGGCAGGAAATCACTAGTATTAGCTTACTTTTGCTTAGTAAGTATTACTATATATATAAATCTCTGCTATAGCTGCCTCCCTTCTGCCTTACTATATAGCCTTACTATACTTCTAGAGTTTAGAAATATCTATTTAGGTAGCAGGCTTAGTAAGCTTTTATATAGCACTAGTCTAAATTATAGAAAATCTCCTAGCAGAATAATGACTAATATTCTGCTAAAGGGTTATTATAAGTTACCTCTTATCTTATATAACTTCTCACTAATCTTATATAGAGTAGTAAGGCTTAATATACTAACTTTATTAATAATTAAAACCTTTTATTACTGCTATTATTATCTTAGATATTTAGTATTAGTAGTAGTAGAGGTCTCTGAAAGATTAACTATCTGCTCCTAACTATTATAGGTCTTTAGGTTAAGGATAGAGTATATTATAGTTCCCTCTATGCTTATAGTAGTGGTTTCTAAAGTTACTATTATAACTAACTATCTAGTTATATCTATATATATAAAAATCTTCTTTAGTAAGTTAATAAGCTATAACTTACTAATATTACTACTACTATCTATATACTAAATATACTAGTTATACTAAGTATTATTAATATATTTAGCAGCCTGGTTTATAGTATAGTAGATTAGCTTAAGTATAATTAACTATATTTAGTTTAATATTTAAGCTTTACTAATAATAGAGGCTATATATATAAAGGATATACTATATCTAAACTTAATTAACGCAGATAATAACTAGGTATTAGGTATATTATATAAGGTGTTTAGCTAACTATTAATATCCCCTAGATTATAGTAGTTATTACCCTTAATAATAATTATCCTTTTAGTTTAGACTCTGCTTTATATAGCTTTTATAGCTTTAATAATTAGCTTTATTATATAAAAATAGAGTGCTAGCCTGAGAAGTAGATATTCTATAGTTAATATATTATTAATATTAGGGTTATTATCTATTACCTATAATAAGAGGTTAAAAAGGCTAGTAAGATAGAATAAGCTATTAGAGATAGTATCTCTATCTTAAAGCTAAGCTACTATATCTATAAAGAATTCTATTAGGTCTTAGTAACTAGAAGTATAGCTAGTACTTAGTAAATCTTTATAGTTAGCTTTATTAAATTTAGTATCCTTATTTTCTTTACTATAGCTTATTAATAGTTACTAATTAAGCTTAGTATTCTTAGTAGTTTTATATAGAAGTTAGATACTTTAAATAACTAAGGTAATCTAGCCTAGTAGTTATTTAGAGAGGTTAGTTTATATAGCTATAGTGTTTCTATCACTATAAGAGAGGAAGTCCTACTATAATATAAAGAGTATAAGAAGTAAAATAGTAAATCTATATATAAGTTAGTGAGATATATTATAGATTAGTAATAAGATACTATCTTTAATAATAGCTATCTATTATACTAAATATAATATAGTTTAAATACTTAGTAATAATAGAAACCTAGCTTTACCTTATAAGCTTCTATATCTATCTATTAGCACTAAAAAGGCTATTAATAAAGGATATCTAGGCACTATTCTATTACTAACTTAGCTTCTATATATTAATAATTAAAATCTATTTATATAGATAAAGATAGTTAAGAAGTAGTCTATAGTAGATATAGATATCTAGCTATCTTAGGTTTAGTAGTATTATAGAGACCTAGCTATTACTAGAAAATAGCCTAGTATATAGAGTTTATATAGATATTAATCTATACTACCTCACTAAAGTAGCTATTACTATATCTTAATAAGCTAGAGCAGACCTCTACTATAGATAATTTATAACTTAAGAATATCTAATTAGCTATCCTTATAAGAAACTAGTAGGTCTTATTATTAATATAATTACTGTTAGTAGTATTATTTTCTATATTAATTATATTATTACTTTGCTTAACTATATTCTCTAATACTATCTTTATTAATACTATATACTTCTAGAGTAATATATTAAGCTTTATAGAGTAGTTTATTATATAGTAAACTATTAATAGGCTAGTGGTATTAGTTAGCAGGAAGGCAGTATTAATATTATACCTTAGTCTAACTATTAAGGCTGGATAATATTAATTAATTCTCTTATAGTTATAGTATATATACAGAATTCTATTAGCTATAAACTCTGTTTTATCTCTTTTTGCTTATAGTGCCTTAAAGCAATAAGGATATTTCCTAGCAGTTAGATTATATTTATTATTAAAGCTATACTTAGTATAAGTTACTCTATATAAGTATATCTAGTAGCATTAGGCTATTTAGGAGACCTCTAAGTTATAAGTGGTGTTAAGTATACTAAGGTTATTAATTAGGTAGCTAATATTACTATAAGAAATATATTATTCCTATTTACTATAAAAGGAACTTATATATTATCACTATACCTTTAGAGTGCTATAACTCTATGGATATAAGGGGTATTAGAAAATAGATAATATATTTGAAATCCCTGCAAGAAATGGCATATTCTGGTAAATATATTATATTATGTATACTACGTAATCATATAATATACTTTACAAAGAATAATAAGATTTAGGAATAAGGTTAAACTTTAAACTTTAAGTTAAACCTTATAGCTTATTATTACTAAATACAGTAATATTTACTAAACTGAGATACTTATGCTGCTTACTAAGGTCTATTACTAAGCAGAAAAGCTGCATAAGGCTGCGTAAGCACTTATAAAGCCTCAGGAACTAAATTATCTATATATATCTACCTTTTCCCCCGCCTTTCAAGGCCTTAGATATATATACAGTTATCAATATCAATATCAATTCATATCTACATTTCTTCCTCTATTGGAATATTATATAACAAACCTAAAAAGTTACCCTTATACACCATTTATTGCCTGAAATCTATTTATACTACTTTAGAAACTTTTCTACTTCTCTTTCAACCTATATAGCTATTCTTACAGATTATAAGCCCAGCTCATTATAACCTACACAGCTTATAAGCCCCCCAAAGAGCAATTCATTCCTCTACGTTTATATTTCTATCTCTTATAAGAATATCTCTTATATAAAAGAATAACCTTTTATTACCTACACTAAATCCAAGATTCTATAATTAATAACAATATTCTTCTACTCAAACAACCCCTACTAACAATTTATTATATTACCTAAGTTATTCAATTACCAAGATTACCTAATTCAGAAGCCCTCTGCTATAATAGAGGCCTATTTACTAGAGAAAGTCTCTACTAACTACCTATTCAAAATACCCCATCTACCTAACTAGTTTAAACCAGTTAAAACAGCTAAATAAAGCAATATTATGCCCAAATCAAAGACTTATTACTAAGTCTAAGAAATACCCTTAAATCGAGCGAGAAGTACCCTTAAATCAAAATAAGAAAAACCAAATAAAACTCCTTCCGATTTCAACCAATTTCAAACCAAATAAAATACAGAAAAATATATATAAAAACAAGCATAAAAAGGAGGAATTATATTAACGTTTTATTAGTTATTTAGTTATAAAACAAAAATACTATAAGAGGTTAAAAACTACTCTCACTTTAAATAGTTATTCTTTAATATATTAAACTACTTTTAATTAAGAAAACTATTACATAAACAAGTGAAAATAAACTACTTTAAATCTACTTTTAAAAGTGTCTTAAATATATTAATTCTAAATTAATAAGATCACTTTAAAATATAAGTAAAAGTATTCTATATAAAGCTAAGTTTATAAAAAGTTATTAAATTAGTTTATTAAGGTACAAATAATAGAGGTATCTAAGATAACTTTTCAAAAACTTTTAGGTAATAAGAACTATTAGATATAGGCTTTGCGGTTTAAATCCCTACTTATAAGTAAGGATATTAATACTAACTTAGAAACCCCATTATCATAAAATAACTCTAATATAAATAATAAGTTATTAGCTTATATTAAATTTATTGCGCTAACACTATAACCTGCAAAGCGGCAGGATATGCACTATAATCAATAGATATATACGAGGTTATATAACCTATCACAGAGTATATATATATAGTTTAACACCACTACTAATATAGTTAAGTAGAACTTAGAAATATAGATATATATTAACTTATAGGCTTTTAATATATATATATAAAGGAAGCTCTAAGTTCTATATAATCCTTATCCCAGTATGAAACTAACACTAATTAGTGGTTAACCTTATATATTATACTACTTAACTCCTATAGATTAGTAAGAATTACTTAAAGAGGCAAAGTGATAACTTCTATACTAGGTTTATAATCTAGTATATAAGGAACTTATCTTTATACTATCTAGGTTATTAGATATAAAGGGTAGGTTTGCTTATAGCATATCTATCTTAAAGACCTTAATATACCCCTATATCTGTTATATAAATAATAACTTCACTAATATAACTTATTACTTATAAATACTACTTAAATAATAAGAATAAGAGATAATAGATAAATAACAGATCTGTAAATATTATAATAAGCTAATATAATAAGAGTACTGCTGTAGAATTATTTATCCTAACTAGATCACTATATTTAGGCTTAAGATCTATTCTCTCTAAATCTATACTACTATTCTTTAAAAATACTAGAAATCTATAATATCTATGCTTATATATACTAAAATATTATAAAACCTTTGCTTAGAATGCTTAATTTATTTACTATAAAATAAGTACTACTATTAACCTTATAATTATTAAGGAGGGATTGCTTTTAACCTAGAACTATAACTTATACTTAAATAAAGGGTAAATCTAATACTACTAGTAACTTTCTACTAAAATAATATATTATTTAGTATATAGTAAATAACCCACTAGTAGATATAGTAAAAGACACTAAAATGCTATAATAACTTATAGTATTATTATTAGCACTACTAACACCTGCCTAAACCTAGGATTATCCTAACTAAGAGAGATAAAATAAGGATATCTATCCCTTTACACCTTAAAATAGCAAAGTATATTTTCTATTTAGTTTGCAGATATGAGTGCAGCTTAAGGATTATTACCTATAGTAAGTATAATAATACTATAGTAAGTAACTATACCTATTACTATATAACTTATACTACTTTATAAACCTATAAGGAGTATTACTAAGACTAAGGATATAAAACTTTACTTTAACTATATTAGACTTAGTAACTAGAAAACTAGCTATTCTAGTATAAATAAGAGAGACTTATACTATAGTAGAAGCTTTAACTAGAAACTCTACTAGCTAAAACCTTACTAGGGTATTTATTTACTTTCTTTTATATAATATTATTAACTACTATAGTAAATCCTTTTATATCTAGCTAATTAATGCTATAGTTAGACCTATTAGTTATAGTAACTCTATACTATTAACTTATTATAGAACCCCTAATTTCTCTAAATATAAAGGTATTTATAAATAACTATAACTAGGAATAAATATTTAAATTTAGTAATAAAACTATAGAGAAGGAGGTAAATATAAAAATCCTCTTTTACCTTAAAACCTATAAGGCTAATAGCTTTATAGATATAGCTTTATAGAGAGAGTTTATATATAACTTTATTAATCTACTACTTAAATTCTAAAACTAAGTTACTATAAGTATTATTTAATAACTCTATAACTACTTTATAATAAATAGAGTATATACTACCTATAATTCCCTATAAGTTATAGATTAACTCTTTATAATTATTATAGAGGATAACTTCTACTTTTAGATAACTAAGAAAGTAAAAGAATAAGTAAGTAAGAATACTATATTTATAAAGCTATAGGAAAATAAAGACTTTACTAAAGAGATTATAAGTAGTAATAGTAAGAGAAGAGCAAAGTCTATACCTTTATAGACTAATAATAGAAGGAATATATCTATAAATAATAAAGCTCTATAACTAGTTAACTCTAATTTAACTTTAAATACTAACCCTACTCTAAATATTATAAATAATTAAATTAGACTTAAAAATAATATATACTTACTTATATACTAACTTATAGATCTAACTAAGCTATATACTAATAAGATAAAGTATAGCAATAAAGATATAAATATATTAAAGCTAAAACTCTATATTTTCTAGGATATATATAAGAAGGTAGGCCTTATAAAGAAATAAATACTATTTGCTTTTCTAATTATACTTAAAGAAAGAGTATTATACTATTACTATAAGATAATTTGCTAAATTTAACCTTATTTTAACCTAAACTAGATTATTACTAAGCTTAGTAAATATTTTAAAATAGAGGAATTTAAATAAGTATATCTTACTAAATAGAATACTACTATACTTATATTAATTATAAATAATAATCTATCTATAATAAAGCTTAAAGCCTTAGATTTACTAATTAATACTTTTATAAAAATATAACCTATATTAGATACTATTTATAAAAATAATAAAATCTTATAGAACTAACTTCTTTAAGGTTACTAAGAGGTTAAAGAATATAAATAAGCTACTATAAACTCTATAATAAAGTTTAAGAGCCTGGCTCTAATATAGCGCCCCAGCTATTATCTTCTGCCTGGTATTATTATGTACGGGCCCCTGCCCCCTCTCCCTACCTAGAGTTATTAGAACCCGCGCTTATTAGCTAGCGCCCCTATACAGGCCACTTACCCGCCCACCTGGAATTATCCCCACCTACCTGGAGTTATTACCACCCACCTAGAGTTATTACCAGCTGCCTGGAGTTATCTGCACCTGGCTCTAATATGCTAACATTGCTATTATCTCCTGCCTGGCATTATCACGCACAGGCCCCTGCCCCCTCCCCCTACCTGGAGTTATTAGAACCTATACTTATTAGCTAGCGCCTCTGTATAGGCCACCTCCCTACCCACCTAGAGTTATTACTACTCACCTAGAGTTATTACTAGCTACCTAGAGTTATCACTACTTACCTAGAGTTATTACTACCTACTTAGAGTTATCTAAGCAGGTATAGTATATATATCTAGGTATTATAGCTATTATTATAGTAGTTATTTAGGTATATATATATACTTAGAGTTATTACTACCTATCTAGAGTTATCTATACCTATCTAGAGTTATCTAGGCAGGCTATCTAACCTGGAGTTATTATATATAGGCTACTCTACTATCTAGAGTTATTATATCTAGGCTATCTAACTACCTAGAGTTATCAGGTATAGGCTATCTAACTACCTAGAGTTATTATATCTAGGCTACTTATCCTAGAGTTATTATATATAGGCTACTCTACTACCTAGAGTTATTAGGTACAGGCTATCTAACTACCTAGAGTTATTATATCTAGGCTACCTATCTTAGAGTTATTATATCTAGGCTATCTAACTACCTAGAGTTATTAGATATAGGCTACCTAATTACCTAGAGTTATTATATCTAGGCTACCTGCCCTAGAGTTATTATATATAGGCTACTCTATTACCTAGAGTTATTAGATATAGGCTATTTAACTATTTAGAGTTATTATACCTAGACTACCTATCCTGGAGTTATTATATATAGGCTACTCTACTACCTAGAGTTATTATACCCAGGCTATCTAACTACCTGGAGTTATTAGGTATAGGCTATCTAACTACCTAGAGTTATTATATCTAGGCTACTTATTCTGGAGTTATTATATATAAGCTACTCTACTACCTAGAGTTATTAGATATAGGCTATCTAACTACCTGGAGTTATTATACCTAGACTACCTATTCTAGAGTTATTATATCTAGGCTACCTAACTACCTAGAGTTATTAGGTATAGGCTATCTAACCACCTAGAGTTATTATGCCTGGGCTACTTATTTTAGAGTTATTATATATAGACCACCCTACTACCTAGAGTTATTAGGTATAGGCTACCTAACTACCTAGAGTTATTATATCCAGGCTACCTATCCTAAAGTTATTATATATAGGCTACTCTACTACCTAGAGTTATTAGGTATAGGCTATCTAACTATCTAGAGTTATTATATCTAAGCTACCTGTCCTAGAGTTATTATATATAGACTACTCTACTACCTAGAGTTATTAGGCAGTTATTAGGCAGTTCTTAAGTAGTTATTAGGTAGTTATTAGGCAGTTATTAGGTAGTTATTAGGTAGTTATTAAGCAGTTATTAAGCAGTTATTAAGTAGTTACTAAGCTATTATTAAGTACTAGGTAAGCAGTTATTTAGATATATTTATTAAAATATATTAAGGCTAACTTAGAGTATACTTAGCTAGCCCTAGAGATAAGTAAAAAGTTAAAAAAAAGAGAGAAAAAGAGAATAGAGAAAAAAAAAGGGCTAGATAAAAAAGAAATTAGAGTATAACTAGATAAAAGAGAAAAGAGGCTAGATAGAAAGAGCAGTATAAAATAAGAGCTTACCTATAAGGCTTAGATAAAAAGGAAATTAGAATATAACTAGAAAGAGGAGAAAAGAGGCTAGATAGGAAGTAGTATAAAATAAGTAAGAGCTTACTAATAAGGCTTAATAGACTTTTTTAGGGCTAGTATAACCTAAGCTTATAGTAATAGATTAGAACTACTAAGAGCTTTATATTATAGCTATCCACTCTCCTGCTATTATAGTTAGGTAAGTATAAGAAACTGCTTAGGTTTTTTATTACTTCTAAAATATATACTAGTATACCTATATAGTTATATAGCTAGTTATAGCTAAAGCTACTACTAACTATATAGCAGGTATAGCTAAATATAGATATCTAGCTATACTCTAGCTCCTATAAGCTATAATAACACTTCTAAATAGTAATAAAAATACCCCAGATAGGTGCTTTTTATAATAGATCAGGCCTGCTAGGTTTAGCAGGCAGTTATACCTAACTCTAAGCAGGCCTATTAGCTTCTAGATATCTCTAGTACTCTATTTACCCCTTTAAAGAGCAGTAACTGCTATAGAAAGCAGCTTAAACCTCTAAGAAGCTTACTAAGCACTAAACTACTAATTACCTATACTCTAAGCTAGTTCTAAGATTCTAACTAGGTACTGCCTAATAGGTCTAAGTAGCTTAGAGAAAAGCAAATATCTATTTATAAGCCTATAAGCTATCTATATATATATAAATATACTTATAGATATATTTCTAGAATAAGGCTACTACTACTAGGCTCTATAAGCTGAGATCTAAGAGTACCTAGCTTCTATACTATAGCAGCCTAGCTATCTTATTAATAACCTCCCACTTTATAGTTAGTTACTAGGAGGGTACTACTATATAGAGGGGTTTCTAGATTAGGCTATCTACCTAAAAGCTAATATCTAAGAGCTTTAGCTATACTTACTACCTATTAGCTAGGAGGCTAGTACCCCTTACTAGCTTAGAAGTATAAAGCTAAGCTTTTACTAATAGATAAGGTAGCAGACCTCCCTTCTAGTAGAGAAAGAAAAGCAGCTAAATATAGCTAGAGTCTAGCTTATAGTAAGGGCAGGGCTAAACCCTAGAGTATGCTTCCTATAGGGGGGTAGGGGAGGCTTTATAGCAGTCTGCTTCTAAGTTTTAGAGGGCTCCCACTACTCTAGTAGCCTTAACTCCCTAGAGAGCAGGCGCTATAGGTAAAGAGGTATTATATATATTTAAGGTTTAGGCCTAGTACTAATATCTATCCAGGCTATATTAAGCAGGCTAAGTAAATATTAGTAGTTTAGTTTAGTACTAGCAAATAGCTAGTATAGCTAAGGAGGCTAGATATATAGTAGTATAAGTGCTTTTAGTAGTAAGTTAGTAGGAGAGAATAAAAGGATACTAAGGCTAAGTATATAATAGTATAGTAGCTCCTAGTAGCTTATTAGATAGGTAATATAAAATAAGGCTAGAGCTTAGTATATAGTAGTATAGTAGCTCCTAGTAGCTAGCTAGTAGAGTAGTTTTTAATAAGGCTAAAGCTTAGTATATAGTAGTATAGTAGCTTCTAGTAGCCTATTAGATAGGTAATATAAAGTAAGGCTAGAGCTTAGTATATAGTAGTATAGTAGCTTCTAGTAGCTAGTTAGTAAAATAGTTTTTAATAAGGCTAGAGCTTAGTATATAGCAGTATAGTAGCTTCTAATAGCCTATTAGGTAGGTGATATAAAGCAAGGCTAGAGCTTAGTATATAGTAGTATAGTAGCTCCTAGTAGCTAGCTAGCAGAGCAGTTTTTAATAAGGCTAGGGCTTAGTATATAGCAGCATAGCAGCTTCTAGTAGCTAGCTAGTAGAGCAGTTTTTAGTAAGGCTAGAGCTTAGTATATAGTAGTATAGTAGTCTAAGCTATAGAGAGCTAGATTTATAATAAAACTATAGCCTCTATAATAAGATAAGAGCTAGAGGTAGCTAGATAGCTAGATATATAGTAGTATAATAGCTCTAGTACTAGAATAGCAGCTAGAAAGAGCTTATAGAGAGGGAAAGCCTAGCTTTACTACCTGCTACTTAGCAGCCTATAGTATTATATATATTAATAAGTTAGTAGAGAGGCTAGTTAGTAGGTAATATAAGCTACTTTAGTGCTTAATAGTATATAAGCTTATATATAGTCTAGGAGTAAGGCTACTATATAGTAAGAGGTAGGTATCTAGAGGAGCTACTAATAGTTAGTAGGTAGGTAGATATATAGGCACTAATATAGAGCCTATATAAGCTATTAAGTAAGAGGAGGTAGGGAGAGTATAGTAGCTTTGCTCTGCCCCTCTTATAGACCTTCTAGTATATTTTTAGTCTAAGTTCTGCTAATTAGTGCTTATACCAGAAAAAATATTCTAATTAAATTAGATTTATATAGGAAAACAAAAAAATTATCTCACAGTCACTTTATATAGAAAAGAGGTTATATATAGCTAGGTAACTAAAATTTGGAAACCTGTTTCTATCTAGAAACCCTCTAGGCCTAAAGGGAAAATACAGGTAGTTTTAGCAGGCTTTTATTAGTAAGTTATAGAGAACCCCCCTCTATAAGGTTTGCTATTAGGTTTGCTATTACTAGTTTCTTATTTAAGGGTACTTTTATGCTTATACTTCTAACTTTTACTAAATTTTGAAAATTTATTTCTACTTAGGGGCCTTCTAGGCCTAAGGGGAAAATATAAGCAGTTTTAGCAAGTCTCTTTTAGTGAGTTATAGAGAACTCCCCTCTATAAGGTTTGCTATAAGAGTTACTAGGCTCTACCCTTCTAACTTTTTCTAAGTTTTAAAAATTTATTTCCACCTAGGGGCCTTTTAGGTTTAAGGGGAAAATATAGGTAGTTTTAGCAGCCCTTTAATAGTGAGTTATAGAGGATAACCCTCTATAAGGTCTGCTATAAGGCCTGCTAAGCCTCTATATTTCTAACTTTTCCTAAATTTTAAAAATTTATTTCCTTCTAGGAGCCTTCTAGGCCTAAGGGGAAAATATAGGCAGTTTTAGCAGGCCTCTCTTAGTAGGTTATAGAGGACTCCCCTCTATAAGGTCTGCTATAAGAGTTATAAAGCCCTGCCCTTCTAACTTTTCCCGAGTTTTGAAAATTTATTTCTACCTAGAAGCCTTCCAGGCCTAAGAGGAAAATATAGGCAGTTTTAGCAGGCCTTTATTAGTAAGCTATAGAGAACCCCCCTCTATAAGGTCTGCTATAGGGTTTGCTATAGCTAGTTTCTTATTTAAGGGTACTTTTATATCTATATCTCTAACTTTTACTAAATTTTAAAAATTTATTTCTATCTAGGAGCCTTCTAGGCCTAAGGGGAAAATACAGGCAGTTTTAATAGGCCTCTTTTAGTAAGTTATAGAGGACCTCCCTCTATAAGGTCTGCTATAAGAGTTACTAAGCCCTGCCCTTCTAACTTTTTCTAAGTTTTAAAAATTTATTTCTACCTAGAAGCCTTCTAGGTCTAAGAGGAAAATATAGGCAGGTTTAGCAGGCCTCTTTTAGTGGGTTACAGGGGACCCCCCTTTATAAGATTTGCTATAAGGTTTGCTATAGCTAGTTTCTTATTTAAGGGTACTTTTATACTTATATTTCTGACTTTTACTAAATTTTAAAAATTTATTTCTGCCTAGGAGCTTTCTAGGTCTAAGGGGAAAATATAGGCGGTTTTAGCAGGCCTCTTTTAGTAAGTTATAGAGGACCCCCCTCTATAAGGTCTGCTATAAGAGTTACTAAGCTCTATTCTTCTAACTTTTCCCGAGTTTTTAAAGTTTATTTCTATCTAGGAGCCTTCTAGGCCTAAGGGGAAAATATAGGCGGTTTTAGCAGGCCTCTTTTAGTGGGTTATAGAGGACCCCCCTCTATAAGGTCTGCTATAAGGTCTGCTATAGCTAGTTTCTTATTTAAGGGTACTTTTATGCTTATATTCCTGACTTTTATTAAATTTTAAAAATTTATTTCTGCCTAGGAGCCTTCTAGGCCTAAGGGGAAAATATAGGCGGTTTTAGTAAGTCTTTATTAGTGGGCTATAGAGGACCCCTCTCTATAAGGTCTGCTATAAGGTCTGCTATAGCTAGTTTCTTATTTAAGGGTACTTTTATACTTATATTTCTGACTTTTACTAAATTTTGAAAATTTATTTCTATCTAGGGGTCTTCTAGGCCTAAAGGGAAAATATAGGCGGTTTTAGCAGGCCTCTTTTAGTGGGTTATAGAGGACCCCCCTCTATAAGGTCCGCTATAAGGTTTACTATAGCTAGTTTCTTATTTAAGGGTACTTTTATGCTTATATTTCTGACTTTTGCTAAATTTTGAAAATTTATTTCTGCCTAGAAGTCTTCTAGGCTTAAAGGGAAAATACAGGCAGTTTCAGCAGGCCTCTTTTAGTGGGTTATAGAGGACCCCCCTCTATAAGGTCTGCTATAAGGTCTGCTATAGCTAGTTTCTTATTTAAGGATACTTTTATACTTATATTTCTAACTTTTACTAAATTTTAAAAATTTATTTCCACCTAGGAGCCTTCTAGGCCTAAGGGGAAAATATAGGCAGGTCTAGCAGGCCTTTATTAGTAGGTTATAGAGAACCCCTCTCTATAAGGTCTGCTATAAGAGTTACTAAGCCCTGCACTTCTAACTTTTTCTAAGTTTTGAAAATTTATTTCTGCCCAGGAGCCTTCTAGGCCTAAGGGGAAAATATAGGCAGGTCTAACAGGCCTCTTTTAATAGGTTATAGAGAACCACCCTCTATAAGGTCTGCTATAAGGTCTGCTATAGCTAGTTTCTTATTTAAGGGTATTTTTATGCTTATATTTCTAACTTTTTCTAAGTTTTGAAAATCTATTTCTACCTAGAAGCCTTCTAGGTCTAAGGGGAAAATATAGGTAGGTCTAGTAAGCTTTTATTAGTAAGTTATAGAGAACTACTCTCTATAAGGTCTGCTATAAGGTCTGCTATAAGGTCTGCTATAAGGTCTGCTATAGCTAGTTTCTTATTTAAGAGTACTTTTATACTTATATTTCTGACTTTTACTAAATTTTTAAATTTATAAAAATTTATTTCTGCCTAGAAGCCTTCTAGGTTTAAGGGGAAAATATAGGCGGTTTTAGCAGGCTTCTATTAGTGGGTTATAGAGAACCCCTCTCTATAAGGTTTACTATAAGGTCTATTTAGTCTCTATATACCTAAACTTTGCTAAATTCTTAAATTCTATTTCTACTTAGAAGCTTTCTAGGCCTAAAGTAAAAGTATAGATAGACTTAGCAGGCTTTTATTTAAGACTATATAAAACCCCCCTCTATATAATAAAGTAATCTCTTTATACTTTAATATCTTTTTACTAAGTTTTAAATCTTTATTCTAGCTTAAAAATATTATAGAGTATTAAAGGAAATATAGAAAGAGTTAATTAGTATAATAATATAGATTATATTCTATATATCTATATTTTAGCTATTATATTTATATAGAACTAAATATAAAGAGGTAAACTATTTTAAACCTCTTTGAAATTAATATATATATTTTAAGAAATTAAACCTTTTTAACTTAAACTAACCCTCTTAATAAATATCTTATTAATATTTCTTAAGTAGTTTTAACTTATATATTATTCTCTACTTTATTTATATCTTAAAAGTAGCTAAGACTAGCTTAATAAATACTAATAATATTAATATAAGTAATAGAAGTTATAGCTACTTAACTATACTTAAGTATTAGAATTTATATATTCTAACCCTATTCTTCTTACTAGACTTCTTATTATATAATATCTAATACCCCCTATAGAAGGGAGTTTACTAATTACTATAGTAGTAGGTAAAGCTACTATAATACCCTTTTCTAGTATAATTACTTTAAGTAACTATACTAGGAGAACTACTCCTAGACTCTTCTCACTAAGAAAGTAAAGCTATATTACTAGTAAACTCTCTTAGATCTGCCTTATTAATAAAATAAGCTATTATCCCTTTTCTTAATATATAGTAAATACTAGTTAAAAGCTAAAAACGCTTTTTATTCTCACCTTATATTATTATCTTATACTCTCCTCTTAAAGCCTCTCACTTAATAACTGCTCTCCCTCCTCCCTCCTACCCTCTACTACCTTATAAAGAATACTAGTAAGTTAACTCCTAAAAAACTATATCACCTATCTACTACTTATAAGCCACCTTATTTTTATCTTTACTACTACTAGCTACCCACTTCTATAAGTATTAGAGAGCACCCTGAAAAGTTATATTAGTATCTCTTAGATTAGAGAGCTATAGTAATAGAAAGATATTAGGATTATATTAGATTAGAATAGGCTAATTCCTGCCTAGAAGGCTCTAGATAGATATAATCTCTCTAGTACTACTTTGCTTTAGGTTAGTATAGATTAAGATCTAAGGCTTAGTAAGCTGGGCCTCTAGCTCTAGTATCTAGTTACTAGAGTCCCCCTCTCTTTATAGTAGCTCTATTAATTAATCTTATAGAGCCTCTAGGAGGCTTATTTAGTAAGGGTAGGTATAGATAGTAATAACTATCTTACTAGGCTAGTTTTCCTCCTTACTAGTAGCAAAGCTTCTATATAGTAGTATCTAAAACTGCTAATTTTAGAGCCTAGTATAGTTATCTTATCTATTAATAAGGAGGGCTATCTACTAATTTCCTATAGATCTATTAAAGGGAATCTTAGTAATATTAGAAATAGTATTACTTAGCTTAGGGTTCTAGGTGCTATTCTCCTTATCTATCTTGCTAGGGTATATTATAGTATTAAAGATATAGCTAAGAATAGGGATATTACTAGCTGTGTTTAGGATTTAGAGGTAGCAGGTAACCTGGATAACTTTGCAAGGAACCCTAGTAAAGACCAGGGTATTTTTCTAACTATATATAAATTAGCACCTAGTAACTCCCTAATTATAATAGGAATTAAAATATACTTACTTATCTCTTAGCAGTATACTAAGCTCCTCCTTATTAGTATTAGAGTCTGACTTAAACTTATCTAGGTTTAGGTAGTGCTTATTATTAGTATTTGCCTCCTATTATAGAGTTTTAAGCTAGTAGAGGCACTTATTCTATGCCCTAGCCTCTAGTTAGCTTACTAGCTCTATAAGCTATATAAACTAAGAAGTAACTTACTTATTTTTAGATACTATATATCTCTCTTTTAAAGCTTTTTCTGGGATAGCCTTATAGTAATAGAGGATATAGTTAGTTTTAGTAATTATCTCTATTATAGGTATAAACTAGTATTATTATATTTACTTATAAAAGCTACTTAGATTATTAGGCCTATATATAGTTAGCCCCCTTAACTCTTATATAAGTTAATTTTAATAGGCTAGTCTTAGAAATAGACTTATATATTAGGCTGCACTACTAGCTATAAAGGGCAGGTTATAGATAGGTTATTTCTAAGCTTATAAAGCTTATCCTTTCCACCTACTTAAGCAGTACTATATATTAACTAGTAAGATATTATATTATTTTCCTAAAAGAAAAACCCTGTTAGTAACTATTAGCTAAAAGCATAAAAAAAAAGGCGCCTAGAAGTGCTAATTTATATTATATCTAGACCACTTAAAGCCTGCAAAACCTAACCTAGAGGTTCTAATTCTAGGTTAGTTATAATACCCTAGCCTACTTAGACTTTTAGTATAATATAGCACTATTTCTAGTATACCCAGACTTACTAGAGCAGGCTCTAAAATATATAATATAGGGATAGAAGCACTCTATAGAGAATAGTTTCTTATAGTGTTTTATAGTAAAGCTTATTATAGAGAGAGATAGTATTTAAAGAGTAATAGTAGTATAACTCTTATATTATACTATTCTAGGCTCTAAGATTCCACACTATTAGATCTTATATAGGCTTTTTTAGTACTCTAATATCTACTAGAACTATACTAAGGTTATAGTATATCTAGCCCTAATAAGCTCTAGGCTATAGTAAGTCTTAGCTTATAGAGAGAGTATATTACTAGTACCTAATTTACTTAGAAGATAATATTATTAAAAGCTAGATTATTTCTATATAGGGTTTATTTATTAGTATATTTATATAGGGTTAAGTAGTAGAAGTAGTATACCTATAATAATATCTATTAAAATTCTACTAGTTATAGAGAGCTCTTAGCTACTAAATATACCTAGGTAACTTACTAGCAAAGACCTAAGACTGCTCTAAGTAGTATAATAGAGTAGGGTTATAGAGCCCCTCTATATCCTAACCTTATACTATAGTATAGACTAGGTATAGAAAGCCTATCCTCTAAGCCCCCCTTCTAAGCCTCTTTTAGTCTTAGATAAGATATAGTTAGTTATAGGTAATTTAGGCCTCAGCTCTCTACTAGGTAGTATATAGCCTTAACCCTTCTTATAGGCCCTATAGTAATTTTTCAGGGCTAACTCTGCAAATCCAGGCTTATACTAGAAAAAACGTTCTAATTAAATCAGATTTATATAGCAAAATAAAAAAATTATCTTATAGTTACTTTATATAGAAAAGAGGTTATATATAACTAGGTAACTAATTTCTAGAAATCTATTTTTACTTAGAGGCTCTCTAGGCTTAAAGGGAAAGTATAAGTAGAGATAGCAGGCTTTTATTAGTGGGTTATAGAGGATCCCCCTCTATAAGGTCTGCTATAAGGTCTACTAAAGATAGCTGCTCTATTAAGGGTACTTATAGACCTGTGTTTCTAACTTAAGCTAAACTTTAAAAATTTATTTCTACCTAGAAGCTCTCTAAGCTTTAGAGGAAAGTCTAGGTAGTTCTAGTAGGTATTTATTAGTAAGTTAGAGAGAACGCCCCTCTATAAGGTCTGCTATAAGGGTCTCTAAGCCTATACCCTTCTAACTTTTACTAAATTCTAAATATTTATTTCTGCCTAGGAGCCTCTTAGGCCTAAAGTAAAAGTATAAATAGTCTTAGCAGGCTCTTATTAGTAGATTATAGAGAACCCCTTTTATTAAGTTTACTATAAGGTCTGCTATAAATAGTTTCTTATTTAAGAATACTTTTATACTTATATTTCTAACTTAAGCTAAATTTTAAAATTCTATTTCTCTCTAGAGGCTCTCCTAGTCTAAAGGGAAAGTATAGGTAGTCTTTATAAACTTTTATTAGTAGATTATAGTAGATACCTCTCTATAAGGTCTGTTATAAGGCTTACTAAGCCTATACTATTCTAACTTTTACTAAACTTTAAAAATTTATTTCTACCTAGAAGCTTTCTAGGCTTAAAGGGAAAATATAGGTAATTTAAGCAGGCTTCTATTAGTGGGTTATAGAGGACACTTTTCTATAAGGTATACTATAAGGTTTACTATAGCTAGTTTTATATTTAAGGGTACTTTTATACTTATATTTCTAACTTTAGCTAAACTTTAAAAATTTATTTCTCTTTAGGAGCTTTCTAGGCCTAAAGGGAAAATATAGGCGGTTTTAGTGGGCTTTTATTAGTGGGTTATAGAGAACCACCCTCTATAAGGTCTGCTATAAGGCCTGCTAAGCCTCTGTATTACTAACCTTTCCTGAATTTTAAAAATTTATTTCTATCTAGGAGCCTTCCAGGCCTAGAAGAAAAATATAAGCAGTTTTAGCAGGCTTTTATTAGTGGGTTATAGAGGACCCCCTCCCTATAATGTCTGCTATAAGGTCTGCTATAAGGTTTGCTATAGCTAGTTTCTTATTTAAGGGTACTTTTATGCTTATATTTCTAACTTTTATTAAATTTTAAAAATTTATTTCTACTTAGGGGCCTTCTAGGCCTAAAGGGAAAATATAAGCAGTTTTAGCAGGCCTTTATTAGTGGGTTATAGAGGACCCCCTCTATAAGGTCTGCTATAAGGCCTGCTAAGCTTCTGTATTCCTAACTTTTCCTGAATTTTAAAAATTTATTTCTGCCTAGAAGCTTTCTAGGTTTAAGGGGAAACTATAAGCAGTTTTATCAGGCCTTTATTAGTGGGTTATAGAGGACCCCCCTCTATAATGTCTGCTATAAGCTCTGTTATAGCTAGTTTCTCGTTTAAGGGTACTTTTATACTTATATTTCTAACTTTTGCTAAATTCTGAAAATTTATTTCTACTTAGAGGCCTTCTAGGCCTAAAGGGAAAATATAGGTAGTTTTAGCAGGCCTTTATTAGTGGGTTATAGAGGACCCCCCTCTATAAGGTTTGCTATAAGGCCTGCTAAGCCTCTATATTTCTAACTTTTTCTAAATTTTGAAAATTTATTTCTACCTAGGGGCCTTCCAGGCCTAAGGGGAAAATATAGGCAGTTTTATTAGGCCTTTATTAGTGGGTTATAGAGAACCCCTCTCTATAAGGTCTGCTATAAGGCCTGCTAAGCCTCTATATTTCTAACTTTTCCTGAATTTTAAAAATTTATTTCTATTTAGGGGCCTTCTAGAACTAAGGGGAAAATACAGGCAGTTTTAGCAGGCCTTTATTAGTGGGTTATAGAGGACCCCCCTCTATAAGGTCTGCTATAAGGTCTACTATAGCTAGTTTCTCGTTTAAGGGTACTTTTACGCTTATATTTCCGACTTTTGCTAAATTTTAAAAATTTATTTCCACTTAGAAGCCTTTTAGGCCTAAGAGGAAAATATAGGCGGTTTTAGCAGGCCTTTATTAGTAGGTTATAGAGGACCCCCCTTTATAAGGTCTGCTAAAAGGTCTGCTATAGTAATTTCTTATTTAAGGGTACTTTTATGCTTATATTTCTAACTTTTATTAAATTTTGAAAATTTATTTCTATCTAGGGGCCTTCTAGGCTTAAAGGGAAAATATAGGTGGTTTTAGCAGCCTCTTTTAGTAGGTTATAGAGAACCCCCCTCTATAAGGTCTACTAAAAGGTTTGCTATAGTAATTTCTTATTTAAGAGTACTTTTATGCTTATATTTCTGACTTTTACTAAATTTTGAAAATTTATTTCCACTTAGGGGCCTTCTAGGCCTAAAGGGAAAATATAGGCAGTTTTAGCAGGCCTCTTTTAGTAGGTTATAGAGGACCCCCCTCTATAAGGTCTGCTAAAAGGTCTGCTATAGCTAGTTTCTTATTTAAGGGTATTTTTATACTTATATTTCTAACTTTTCCTGAATTTTGAAAATTTATTTCTATCTAGGGGCCTTCTAGGCCTAAGGGGAAAATACAAGCAGTTTTAGCAGCCTTTTATTAGTAAGTTATAGAGGATCCCCCTCTATAAGGTCTGCTATAAGGTTCTCTATAGCTAGTTTCTTATTTAAGAGTATTTTTATGCTTATATTTCTAACTTTTACTAAATTTTAAAATTTTATTTCTGCTTAGAGGCTCTCTAAGCTTAAACTAAAAATATAGGCGGTTTCTATAAACTCTTATTAGTAGGTTATAGAGGACCCCCCTTTATAAGGTTCTTTATAAGGTCTGCTATAAATAGTTTCTTATTTAAGGGTACTTTTATGCTTATATTTCTAACTAGCTAAACTTTAAAAATTTATCTTATACTATAGATACTATACTATAAAAATAAAACTTATACTAAGATAATTAGGCTATACTTAGTATATTTAAGCAGTTACCTCTCTAAGTACCCCTCTATAAGGTAATATAAGTTTACTTTATAATTTAAAATTTTTATAAGATAATTTTTTTGTTTTCCTATATAAATCTGATTTAATTAGAATAAAAATTCTAGTATAAGCTTAAATCTATAAAGTCTAACCTAAAAAGTTATTAGAGGGTATATAGGAGGCAGTAAACTAGAGCAGCCCTATACCCTAGAGTATTCTAACCCTACTATCTCTTATATAGGAGTATTTAGAATAGTTAAGTTTAAACTAATAGATTTAGTATCTTTTATTTAATAGGTTTAGATCCTCTATATACTAAGTAATCTACTATAAGCTAGTATAAGACTACTATTTAGGTTAAAATGTTTATAAGATAATTTTTTTATTTTCCTATATAAATCTAATTTAATTAGAACGTTTTTTCTAGTATAAGTCTAAATCTATAGAGTCTCACCTAAAAAGCTATTAGAGGGTATATAGGAGGCAGTAGGCTAGGGCAGTTCTATACTCCAGGGTATTCTAACCCTACTATCTCTTATATAGGGGTTTTTAGAACTGCTAAGTTTAAACTAGTAGGTTTAATATCTTCTATTTAATAGGTTTTAGCACTTTATATTTTAAGTAACCTGCTATAAGCTAGTATAAGTCCACTATTTAGGTTAAATTCTTTATAAGACGATTTTTTTATTTTCCTATATAAATCTAATTTAATTAGAATAAAAATTATAGTATAAGCCTAAATCTATAAAGTCTAACCTAAAAAGCTAGTAATAGGTATATAAGAGGTAATAGACTAGGATAATCCTATACCCTAGAATATCTTAACCTTACTACCTCTTATCTGGAAATATTTAAAATAGTTATATTCTAACTAGTAACTTTAGGGGTTTTTATATAGTAGGTTATAGCAGTTAACCCTCTATAAGGTCTTATAAAAGTTACTATAAGTATACTTTTTAATAAAAAGCTTCTCTAAGAAAAGCTTTCTATTTCTTAATATAAATTTAATTTAATTATAATTAAAGTAAGAACCTAAAGTTATATTAGTATAGGGTAAGTAAGAAGTAATAGGCTAGGATAACTCTATACCTTAAAGTGTTCTAACTCTATTACTTCTACTCTATAGGTATTATAAGAGGTATTATAAAATCTAACTCTAATTTTAGTAATATCTAGCTATCTATTATCTCTATAATAGCAGCTAGTAAAGCTTATATATTAGTATATCTCTCTATAAACTAGAAATCCACCTTATTATAGAGTTAAAGAACTACTAGTTAGTATATAAAAAGAGTACTATATAGTGCTAGTAGGTGTTTAAAAGCCCTATAATTAGCAAATACTTCTATAAGTTATTCTATATAGCATAAATATCCTATATTATCTAAATTATAGTATTATTACCCCCTATAAAGCCTATAACTCTAGCTAGGCTATAGGGGGTTAATAGCAGTAATTAAACTTTCACTTAGTAGTTTGCCTAGGTATACCTGCTAGCTAGATTTTATTTAGAGCCTTCCTAGAAGTTATAGATAGTCTAAGAGCTAGAATTATTCTATAGGTTTAACTCTATTAGATAACTACCCAGCTAATAACTGCTATATATTATTTTATATAGTCTAAATATCCTATATTATCTAGATTATAGTGTTATTGCCCCCTATAAAGCCTGCAGCTCTAGCCAGGCTATAGGGAGTTAATAGTAGTAATTAAACTTTCACTTAGTAGTTTACCTAGATATACCTACTAGCTGGATTTTATTTAGAGCCTTTCTAGGAGTTTAGAGAGTTTAAGAGCTAGAATTATTCTATAGGTTTAACCCTATTAGATAACTACTTAGCTAGTAACTACTATATATTATAATTATATTACCTAAATATTCTATATTATCTAGGCTACTATATTATTACTATCTATATAGCTTGCAGCTCTAGCTAGGCTATAAGTAGTTTATAGTAATAGCTAACTCTTTACTTAGTAGCTTGCCTAAGTATACCTGCTAGCTAGAGTCTCTATATAGTATTTTAGGAGATATTTTTATAAGTATTATAAGAGATTTTAAAAGCAGCTATAAAGAGTCTAATCTAGTAAACTGTTCTTAGAGTTAACTCCTCTTATCTAGGTAATTAAACTAAGGGTTTACTAGCAGCTTAAGATAGCTAATCTTTAAGTATCTAGATATAGGTTTTTAGTAGTAATATAACTAAATATAGAGATAATAGTAGGGGCCCTGGACAGAGTTTTCTTTTCTTCTTAATAGTTTATTACCCTAAAACCAGGCTATCCAGAGCTAGGATTTAATAGCTAGAAGAGCCTAGTACTTATATCAGGTCTGGTATGCTCTTAATATCTATTAAAAATCCGCGAAAAGGAATAATTCTTATACTAGGTTATACTTATAGCTATACCAGGTTACCTAGCCAGAATAGCTAGTTACTATATTAATATAGATAAGGGAAGTTAGTAAAATAAATCTATAACTTTAGAGTAATAACTACTTCTAAGAAGTATATATATTAGGCTTTAAATAGACAGCCTAGAGCAGATTACTACTAGCTAGGTAACTAGCTAGTAGCTTATAGTTTCTAGGTTTAAATATATTTAGCAGGCTTTAGCTATTTAGTATACTATTATAACCTAACTTAGAATATATATAGATTAGAGGTTATTAAATATCCTATCTAAAATATAGTATTATAAGGGCTAGAAAGTAGTATTAATATAATATAATTCCCGCCCAGTGCTCTAAATATTAAAGTAAAGTAATTTAACTAAGTATAGGTAAATAGTAGAAATAACTCTAACTTAAATAGTTAGAGAGCAGGAAGTAGCTATACTAGAAACTATATTCAGAGAGTTATAAGAATAGTACTAAAAGGTAACTATTAGTGAGTATATATCTTATAACACTATTAAATTATAGGGAGCTTCTTAGGCCTTCTACTACTATAGCCTAATAAAAGACAGGTATAGCACTAGCAGGTTAATAGCTCCTGGGGATAATATTAATGCAGTAAGAATTAGATAACTATATAGCTAAGCTCTATATCTCCCTAGAGAATAGGGGTGATATTTAATAACTAAATAGTAGTGGGTTTAGCCCCCTCAGAGCCTGGGCTTAATATATAGTCTAGAGTATAAGGCTTATAGGAAAATTAGAGGGTTATAGCTCTAAGAAGCCTAGATTATTAAAAGGGCCACTAACCTTTCTTAAATATAATTCTATTATATATAAGAGTATAATAGTCTAAGTCTAACACTCTATCTAGGTTTTTAGGTATACCACTTTAATAGCTTATATATTCTATACTATCTAGGTTACTATACTATTACTCCCTATAAAGCTTGCAGCCCCAGCTAGGTAATAGGGGGCTAGTAGTAGTAGCTAACCCTCTACTTAGCAGCTTACCCTAGTATACTTATAAGCTAGAGATAGAATAAAATAACATAGAGGCCTTATCTATAAGCCTAACAGGGTTCTTAAAAGCTATAATATATAAGAGTTAGGTCTATCTTAAAGCCTAACTTTCCTTATACTTATTAACTTTACTAAATATTTTTTAGATAGCTTACTTAGATATAAGTATATACTAAATTATAATATTACTATATCTTTAGCTTTATAGCTACTACCTCTTTTCTGCTTTAAGGCTTATTAAAGCAGCTTATTTAAGCTATAGCTATTCTCTCTATTTTCCTCTATAGTAGGTTAGGAGTAGTAACTACTATCTAAGTTTCCACTTAGCCTCTTAATGCTCTATAAGTTAGTTAGGGTTCTAGACCTATAAAGGTTACTATTTGGAAAATCTCTAGTTAAACCTATTACCCTATAACTACTAAGAGATTTTTTAATAAGCCTACTTAGCTAGACTCTTCTATAATCTATAACTAAACCAGACTATAATATCTAGAGCACTATATACTAACTATAAGATTATAATAGAACCCTTTATCTTTATTAAAGTCTTTAATATTTTTATTTATATCTAGTACTAGGTAGAACTACTACTTAGTAGTCTTAAAGAGTACCTCTATTAGTATCTAAACTATAAGTAGGTTTTTAGCTCCTATAAAGAAGACCTTATTATAATAAAAGCTAATAACCTTTACCCTAAAGCATATGCTAACTGCTAGGAGCTTATAGATATTCTCTTTAAGATACTAAAGGTTAAAGCTGCTATCTCCTAGCTTAGCTAGGTCTTTAATAGGTTTTAGTGCCTATATATCTTATACTAGTATTATATTAAGTTATAAGAAAGTATCTGCTAGTATTAGACTACTCTATACTACTAGCTCCCTATACCTTCTAGTATTAACCCTATCTAGTTTTAGTACCTATCTGCTAAATTTACTACCTTAACCTACTAGTCTAAGAGAGAGAAAAGTAGCTAGACTTATAACTTTATAGTAGTTATAATACTAGAGGAGCTACTTTTCTAGCAAACTAAGTTAAATAAGCTTCTATAAGACTTCTTCTAGGTTATAGAGGCTAAAAGGGCTAGTAACTAAAAGGTTACCTCTACTACTAATATAATATTATAGCTAAACCTTTAACTTAACTAAATAGACTAGATTAAGCACTTTTATAGCTTTAAGATTACTACTATCTAGAACCTTATATAGAAAGTCTCTAAGAAGGAGAAGTTTATATTATTTATAGTTACTAACCTCTTTTAGGTTACCTACTAGGCCTAAGACTTTACTATCTAGTATATTATAGAGCTTATACTTTTTAAACTACTCTACCTATATCTAGTAAAGCTGTTTAATAAGCTGTTTTAGCTACTAATAAAGACTAATACCTAGAAGTAATATCTAGGTATCTAGTATATAATTATAGTATATATAATTAGAGTTAGCTAGCTTATTCCAGGCTAGTAAACGCCTATTATACTATCTAGTTAGCTCTAAGATAATATTAAAGCCTATAGAGTACTAATAGGTAAATCACCTAGCTACTATATAATATCTCTGTAATAGTAAGCCTAGTAAGAAAAATACTAGAGGTTTATTCTTAAAATTGCTATTAGTCTATTAGACTAGAATCTTGAAGGGTCTGCTTATAAGAGCTCCCTCCTTAATACTCTTACTACTATAGGCTAGAGGCTAGATAGATTATAGCAAACTCCGCTTAACTATACTCTAGTATATTTAGTAGTTATTAAGCTTACTAGGCTCTTTATTCTTTTCTATACCTACTAACTATCTAAAAAGTATAAGGTAGAGGAGAATAGCAAGAATATAATAGTCTAAAATCTTTATATCCTTATATAGACCTTTATATAAGATATAGGCTTATAGGGGTCCTATATCTAGTTACTACTTATCTAAATATTCTATATAAGAGCCTATAGGTTAATAATTTATTAGTAGATAGGCTTAGAAGGTTATATTAGCTAGAATAGAGATACTCTTTTTATATTTAGTATATAATTTATACTATAGCAGGTCTAGCAGACTATTTATAGCTAGCTAGAAAAGGCTACTATATAACTCTAATTACTTATATTTATAGATAAGGTGGGAGATATACTTCTAGCTATACTATAAGAGAAGCTCTATAATAACTAGTTAAGAAATAGTACTAGCTATAACTTTCTATATAACTTCTATAACTAGGCCTAGGTAAAAGAAGGAAGCTACCTCCTACTAAACAGAATTAGCTATTTAGATAGTAAGAGGGGCTAGTATCTCTAGAAAGGGTTTAGAGTTATATAGTATAGGTAGCTCTAGTTTTTAAAACAGAAAGTAATAAAGTATATTACTAAAGCTAAGGACTTCCTCTAAACCCTCCTATTTCTCTATTATATACTTAGTAAGCAGCTAGCCTAAGCTATAGAAATTATCACTATTCTAATAGAGAATACTAGCTAGGCACTATATAATATCTTTCTAGACTAGGGGATAGTTATTCTAGCTACCTACTACTATAAGAACTTCCTCTACTAGGAAAACTATTAAGTGATCTAGTAATACTTACTCTAGGAGGCTAGTTAGCTAATAGTATACTTTCTATAAACTATCTAACTATTCTAGTAGTATCTAGAATCCTACTAGCAGACTAGTAAGCTAGAATAGAGGTTTAACTCCTACTTCTTTTTAAATAGCCTAGTCTTATTAAAGAAGCAGCTTCTAGATAATAATAGCAGGTTAGATAATAAAGAAGTAGAAAAAGCAGAAAAAGATACTAAGATAGAACTATAGTCTCTAGTAGTTCTTACTTAGGTGCTATATAATAGGTTATAAGAGGTTAGAAGTAAGATTAGAGTTAGGAAGTACTGCTACCTAGCTATTATATACTCCTAGAAGTATATACTAAAATAAGCTTTTAGTAACTAAGAGCAGATAATAGAAGATAGAGAGAAGGAAGATACTTATATATCTAACTTAGATTTAGCCTATTTAGAGGATAAGAAGGTATCTAACCTAATTAATCTCTAAGCTATATATAGCTTCTATATAGCAGGGCTCTACTATATCTAGCTAGTAGAGCTAGGATTAATTAGAATAGAGAATATATAGGATTAGTTCTAGAAGGTTAGTATAGCCTAGTATAAAGTGCTTAGATTTAAATCCCAGAACTAGTATCTAAGAGTATATTACTTCTATACTAGCTAGGTAGTAAAGTAAGTATAGAATAAATAATTAGCCTATCTATATAGTTTAAGAGCTCTAGAGCTTAAAGGTATATATTAGAAGCTATTCTAGAATAGCAAATAGTAGCTCTAGCTAGAGTAGATTATAGCGCTCTAGGCTATCTTTAAGTATAAGCCTCTTATAATCTAGATAGAAGGTATAAGTACTAGTAAAAGTATATTCTAGTAGCTACTAGCTATCTTAGTAAAAGAGGGTATTATAATTATAGTAATATCTCTTCTTATACTCTAATAGCAAATAGCTAGTAAGCTATTCTAGGCTAGAATTAATACTACTATATAGGATAGGCTATACTATCTAATAGCTACTATTATCCTTATTATACCTAAATAAGCAGATACTACTAAGTTTAAAACGCTCCTCTAGTAGTTCTAGGTTACCTATATTCTAGACCAGGTAATATTAAATAAGTACTATATAATCCTAGACTCTACTCTAGCCTTCTAACTATTAATACTTAGCCTTAGAGTATTAATACTCTCTTATAATATATAGCTAATTAGGCTTACTACTATCTTAGAGCTCTAACTAGAAACTCTTCTAATTAGCACTCTTAGACTAAAAAATAAAAGCTAGACTACTATTCTATAATACCCTACCTAGTAAGAGCATATCTAGTAAAAGGTGCTACCTATATTTAAGAATAAGATATTTACTATACTTAAAAGCCTCTAAGTAGAATACTAAGCTACTAATCTAGAGCAGATATACTAGGCCTTTATCTTCTACTATACTAAAATAGAGATTATAAGAGTTAGAGAGCTATTAAGCCTCCTAGTCTTTTATAATAATAGTAATTTAGAAGAGGAGAAGAAGCTTACCTATAAAGCCTAGATAAATAGCAGAACAGGCCTAGTATCTAGTAATACTAGCACTAATAGGCTTAATATACCTAATACTAACCTTATTATATAAAATAAAACACTATTAAGTATAGTAATAATAATCTAAAAAGCTAGTTATAGAGAGCAGAACTATATACTATTAGAGTATATTATTCTTAACTAGATTAGATAAAGTAATAAAGTTAGGAGCAGACTAGTATAGTAGGAAGTATACTAGTTTCTAGAAGAAAAGAGATACTACTAGCTTCTACTAGATAAGATTATAGATAGGATCCTAGTATATAAAGCTAAGCTCTGCTAAAATAAAGCTACCTTTTATAACCTCTATCTTAAGTAATAAAACTAGGAGAGGAGAAGACCTTTAGCAGGGTCTGCTAGCAAAAAGAACACCTAGGATTTATAAGACCACTAGTTAGAAGCTAGGGGCTAGGGTATTATATACTAGAATAGAGAAGAGAATAGCAGTAAAAAAAACTCTAATAAATTAGTTATCTAAGAAATATAGCTCTCCTAGCTAGAGATCAGAGTATTAGATAAGGAGAAAGAGAGTAGAAGTGAGGGTGTTATACTAGACTCTCTTTCTATAAAAGAGCTAGAAGCTAGTAGCTATAAGCAGATACTTCTTAAAAGATTCTATCTAATAGATAAGAAAGTAGCAAGTAAGAAAGATATAGGGTTATATTTCTAGAATAGCTACTAGACTATATATATAAGGCAGAGCAGTTCTATTAAGCTACCTAAACTAAGTAGCTTAAGAGATATCTTAGCAGGTAAGGGTAGTTCTAGAGAGGAGAGAGTATAAATATAATAAGTAGTAATAAGCTTATAGATATAAAGCAGCTACTACCTATTACTCAGAGTTCTAAGAGTAGAAGCCACTCTATTAAGTATCTAGAGCCTCTAAAACTATCTAAGCTATATATAGTTAAGAAGCTCTAAGGCTAGCAGCTAGGAAACTAGTAGAATAAAAAGCTACTAAGTTACTAACTCTATTAAATCCTTATCTAAGAGTAAGTAAATATAGAGAAGCTTCTAAAAGAAGTAGAAGATATAGATAGAAGAGAGAAGTAAAGTAGATAGTAGGAAAGCAGTGCTCCTATTATAGAGCATATAGCTAACACCTCTATAAGAGCAGCTAGAGGTAGCTATTAAAAAGAGATACTAGGCTAGCTAAGCAGAGCTAAAGGAATAATAGGTTTAAGAGCTTATCTTAGTAAAGTAGTAGGAGATTAAAGCAATCTAGTAGCAGATACTCTCCTAGCTATATATTAAAGCATAGATTTTTAGTAGGCTAGGAGAGATTATAGAATTACTATAGAATAGCTATATATATTATTACCTCTATATATTAGAGGAAACAGAAAGCCTAGTAGTAACCTATAAGATAGAGTAATACCTATATAAGAGAGAGTAGTATAGAGCTAGGAAGCAGAATAGAGTATTTACTCTTACTAAGAAATTCCTAGAGTTTATATTCTAGAACTCTAAGTCTAGGCAGTATCTAGTATATAGATTATACTAGCTACTATAGTATATATATCCTGGATAGCTAGCAGTCTATAGTAATAATAACTAGGTATAGATAAAGGTGCAAAATCTAGTAATTCTCTATACTATTATAAAGCAGTTTATATAGTACCTATTTATATTTCTATAAGAGGCAGATATAGAGAGGTTTAGAAAAGTTTTTATATATCTAAGCTAGGGGCTAATAATTAAGGAGGTTTCTAAGTATAGGAAGCTAGAAAAGCTCTTTAAAGCTAAGTATATCTTTTTATAGCAGATATAGGAAATTATTTTTATAGGTATTATTACTAAGTTAGTTAATGCTTTTAGAGTTAAGAGGAAAGAGTAAGAATATAGAGAAGTTTTATTTTTAGAACAGAGTTACCTTTTTTTTAATAAAAAGCAAAACTAAAAAAAGAAAAGAAGAGAGATATAATCTATAACTCTAACTAGAAATCTAAGACTATAAAGGAGCTAAAACTAGTAGCTTATAGCTAATAACTCTAACTAGAAATCTAAAACTATAAAAGAGCTAAAACTAGTAGCTTATAGCTAATAACTCTAACTAGGAATCTAAGACTATAAAGGAGCTAGAACTAGCAGCCTATAGCTAATAACTCTAACTAGAAACCTAAAACTATAAAGAAGCTAGAACTAATAGCTTATAGCTAATAACTCTAACTAGAAACTTAAAACTATAGAAAAGCTAAAACTAGTAGTCTATAACTAATAACTCTAACTAGAAATCTAAGACTATAGAGAAACTAAAACTTATAGCTTAAAGCTTATAACTCTAACTGGGAATCTAAGACTATAAAGAAGCTAGAACCTATAGCTTAAAGCTTATAACTCTAACTAGAAACTAGGGAAGCATCTGTAATATTAACGGACCCGCTTTTCTAACGGACCCGCTTTTTTAGCTAGGTATGGGTTGTCGCGGCCGCCAGACGCAATATGCGCCCACCTACGTCTGGCAGCCGCAACAAGCACTGCGCGCGCCCACCCACTTAGCAGTGCGCGCGCCCGCTTATATAATATTACACCCACCCACCTACCTAGCAGTGTGCGCGCCCACCTATGTCTGGTGGCCGCGATAAGCACTGCGCGTGCCCACCCACTTAGCAGTGTGCGCGCCCACCTATGTCTGGCGGCCGCGACAAGCAGTGCGCGCGCCTACCCACTTAGCACTGCGCGCGCCCACCCACTTAGCAGTGCGCGCGCCCACCCACCTACCTAGCAGTGCGCACGCCCACCTATGTCTGGTGGCTGCAATAAGCACTGCGCGCGCCCACCCACTTAGCAGTGCGCGCGCCCACCCACCCACTTAGCAGTGTGCACGCCCACCCACCTACCTAGCAGTGTGTGTGCCCACCTACCTACCTAGCAGTGCGCGCGCCCACCTATGTCTGGTGGCCGCGACAAGCACTGCGCGCGCCCACCCACTTAGCAGTGCGCGCGCCCACCCACCCACTTAGCAGTGCGCGCGCCCACCCACCTACCTAGCAGTGTGCGCACCCACCCACCCACTTAGCAGTGCACACGCCCACCCACCTACCTAGCAGTGCGCACGCCCACCCACCTACCTAGCAGTGCATACGCCCACCCACCCACTTAGCAGTGCGCGCGCCCACCTATGTCTGGCGGCTGCGACAAGCACTATGCGCGCCCACCCACTTAGCAGTGCGCGCGCCCACCCACCCACTTAGCAGTGCGCGCGCCCACCCACCTACCTAGCAGTGTGCGCGCCCACCCACCCACTTAGTAGTGTGCGCGCCCACTTACCTACCTAGCAGTGTGTATGCCCACCCACCTACCTAGCAGTGCGCGCGCCCACCCACCCACTTAGCAGTGCGCGCGCCCACCTACGTCTAGCGGCCGCAACAAGCACTGCGCGCGCCTACCCACTTAGCAGTGCGCACACCCACCCACCCACTTAGCAGTGTGTGCGCCTACCCACCTACCTAGCAGTGTGCACGCCCACCCACCCACTTAGCAGTGTGCACGCCCACCCACCTACCTAGCAGTGCGCACGCCCACCCACCTACCTAGTAGTGTGCATGCCCACCTACCCACTTAGCAGTGTGCGCGCCCACCTACGTCTGGTAGCCGCAATAAGCACTGCGCGCGCCCACCTATTTAGCAGTGCACACACCCACCCACCCACTTAGCAGTGCATATACCTACCTATATCTAGCAGCTGCGATAAGCACTGCGCACGCCCACCCACTTAGCAGTGCGCACACCCACCCACTCACTTAGCAGTGCATGCGCCCACCCACCCACTTAGCAGTGTGCGCGCCTACCCACCTACCTAGTAGTATGTGCACCCACCCACCTACCTAGCAGTATGCACGCCCACCTATATCTAGCAGCTATAATAAGCACTATATATATCTACCCACCTATCTAGTAGTATATATACCCACTCACCCACTTAGCAGTGTGCACGCCTACCTACCTACCTAGTAGTATATATATCTACCTATCTACTTAGTAATATATATATCTATTTATATCTAGTAGCTATAATAAGCACTATATATATCTATCTATATTTAGTAGTTATAATAAGTATTATATATATCTATTTACTTAGTAACTATAATAAGTAATATATATATATAGTTATATTTAATAACTATTATAAATAATATATATATCTATCTATATTTAGTAATATATATATTTATCTATTTAGTAATATATATACTTATTAATATCTAGTAACTAT
>JAVHLV010000365.1:0-64407 GCA_036785495.1 Colletotrichum neosansevieriae
TATTAAAGTAGTTTTAATAAGATATACTCTAATTTATATTCTGAAATATTAAAAATATTAAGAAATACTTACTTTTACTTATTTTATTAAGATTGCTATAAAAGATTACTACAAAAAAAAGTATTCTAAAATATATATAATAATATATATAATAGCTATATATATATATATATTATTATTATTATTATTAGTATTATTAAAGTAGTTTTAATAAGATATATCTTAGGTTATACTCTTAGCTTCTAGTTATACTACTTAATATAATAAAAACTAAGAGAAATAGCTAGCTTTACTTATTTTATTAAGATTACTATAAAGGATTACTACAAACAGAGTATTATAAGAATATTTAGTAATATATATATTAGATATATATATATATATAAATATATATATATTATTAAAGTAGTTTGAATAAGATATATCCTAGCTTATACTCTTAGCTTCTAATTATACTACTTAATATAAAAAGAACTATAAGAAATAGCTAGTTTTACTTATTTCACTAAGATTACTACAAAAGATTACTATGAACAGAGTATTATAAAAAAGATTTAATAATAGATATATATATCTATATAAATATATATATTATTAAAGTAGTTTCATAAGATATATCCTAGCTTATACTCTTAGCTTCTAATTATACTACTTAATATAAAAAGAACTATAAGAAATAGCTAGTTTTACTTATTTCACTAAGATTACTACAAAAGAATACTATAAACAGAGTATTATAAAAAAGATTTAATAATATATATAATAGGTATATATATATATATATATATTATTAAAGTAGTTTTAATAAGATATATTCTAGCTTATACTCTTAGCTTCTAATTACACTATATAATATAAAAAGAACTAATAGAAATACCTTACTTTAATTATTTTATTAAGATTACTATAAAGTATTACTATAAGCAGAGTATTATTAAAATATTTAATAATATATATAATAGATATATATATATATATATATTATTAAAGTAGTTTTAATAAGATATATTCTAGCTTATACTCTTAGCTTCTAATTATACTACTTAATATAATAAAAAATAAGAGAAATAGCTAGTTTTACTTATTTTACTAAGATTACTATAAAAGATTACTATAAACAGAGCATTATAAAAGTATTAAATACTATATATATTATAAAAGTAGTTTTAATAATATATATATAAACTTATCTCTTTAGCTTCTATTTATACTACTTAATAATAATAAGAACTAAACTAAGAGGAATATCTACTTTTACTTATTTTACTAAGATTACTATAGAAGATTACTATAAAAACTATAATTATTTTAATTCTATATTATTTTATTTTTTATATAATAATAATAATAATAATAATAATAATAATAATAATAAATAACTACTAAAATAGGAGAAGAAAGAAAGAAGGAAAAAGAGGTGTAAATGCTAGGCGAGAAATAAGACCTTAGATATAATATTATTATCTATATGAAAACAGTACTCTAAAATATAGGCGTAAAGGCGCGGTATTTATAGGCATATTTTATATAGGTTTCTATATATAGGCGTGTGCAGGTATAAGTAGGTATAGGTAGGTATAAGTAGGTATAAGTAGGTATATATAAGTGTAGGTATAGCTTACTACTCTATCTTAATTCTCTCTAAACCTATATATAATATATATAAAAAAGAAAGAAAAAAAAGCTCTATAGGATAAAAAAAAAGTCCCAAAAACTAGTTAAACCTATAGCCTTATAATAATATAATAATATAATAACCTATATAATAACTATCTAGGCTATTTCTGCCTCTCTATTATTAATATCTAAATAACTATCTTTTCCTCTTAAGTATATAGTAGTATATATTAGAACTATAACCTCTTTTACTAGGCTATTTAAAGCCCCTTCTAAACTAGTATCTAAGTGTTATAGTAGTAGGTGGGATCTAGCGCATCTAGGCGCATATACAGGTGGGCGCGCAATAGTATAATTAGGTATAATTAGGTGTAACTGGGCGCAAGCGGGCGCGGTGCAGCGGGCACAGCGTAGTAGGCATAGCGGGCCGGCTATATAGGGCTTTTTTGGGCGCAAAAGTCAGGCGCGGTTAGGCATGTAATAACAAGGATCCCATACACAGTTAGGGGTCAGAAACAAGGGTCTAATAAGTATATTAATTAAAGTTATATAAGCAAAGCTATTCTTATACTAAATTATAGTATACCTAATACTCCTCTTATATATTATTAAGCCTCTAGATTATCACTTATACCCTTAAATTACTACTTATACCTCTAACCTATATATAGCTTAATATTATACTATATATAGCCTGCTTATTATAGTGAGGTGCTGCCTATAGTTATAATACTTCTCCTTACTAAGTACTTAGTTTATATATATATTAAACCTTCTTAGTATAATCCTTTATAGCAGTATTAGCTCTAAATAGCTTTATACTACTCCTCTTATAAAGTTATTTAAAGATTATCCTCCTAAGCAGCTTTATAAATAGGTTAGCTATATTATCTACTAATAATATATATTTAAAGTTAACCTTACTATATTTAATAACCTCCTATATAAAGTGGTTATAGACCTATATATACTTTATATAGTTATTTATAAACTTCCCCTTTATAAGTATAATAGCTTCTATATTATCTACCTATATATAGAGAGGCCCCTTAAGCTCTACTCTAAGTTTATCCAGGAAATTATATATTTAAAGTGCTTCTATTATAGTAGATAATACTATATAGTACTTAGCCTTAGTTAATAACTTAGAGACTATAGCCTGTTATTATAATCTCTATAATATAGATCTATTAGCTATAAAGAAGATCTATTCTATTATTAAGTATGCTATATTCTTATAGCTAGTATAGTTACTATTAATATAGCTATAGAGATTCTATTTATTTAGATTTCTAGCTTTATATTTATTATTATAACTTATTATAAAGGAGGGGTATATACTGAGATACTATATTAAGCGCTTTATGCTCTTCTTATATAACTTATTAGAATAATAGGAGAACCTAGCCTATAGTTTTATACTAAAGGAGAGATCTAGCTATATTATAAGTGCTTTAAAGCTAACTTTATCTAATACTCTCTAGTACTAGCTTTAGAGATCTAGATCTAGTAAGATATCTATACTAGAAACTATAAAGTTAAGTGCCCTAGTCTTAACAGATGTCTTTATAGGCCTAATTTCTGCTCTAAATTCCTATACTATATTAGCTAAGTATATCTCTTAGCTAATAATAGTCTTCTAATACTCCTTATTAAAGGTAAAGTAAATACTAAGGAAGCTATTAGGTATTCTAAGGTTATTAACCTTAATCTTATTACTTATATATTTATAGATTATATCTAGAGTGGCTTCTAGCTCTATTACTAAAATATTATTAATATATATTGCTATTATAACATCTAGAGCTCTATTATAGTAAGTTATATTATCTAAGTATAGTAGTATAAATTCTATATACTAGAGAATCTCTTATAACTTCTTTTACTACTATCTTTTACCCTATTATAGCCTATATAGAGCTTTATAGAGTTTAATAACTTACTCTTAATCTCTTTTATAACTATATATAGTTATAAAGCTACTATATTATAGGTTTATAAAGAACTCCTTAATTAAAGAGAAAGGTATTATATAGACTACTTTTTCTAGCTTTCTATTTAAATATATACTAATAAAATCCCACTACTATATAGAATACCCTTTTTGCTATATATAGGCTAACAGGATCTGCTATAATACTATATAAGATATTAAGGTATATATCTAGGTGAAGTCTTACTCTAAGACTTATAGGAAGCCTCTTACTATAATCTACACCTTATACTTTATAAGCTTATTATAGGCTTTCTTATACTTCTAAACCTATTTAGCTATTAATTAGAGGCTTTATAGTGCCTCCTCCTTATTAATAAACTATAATACCCCTTTTCCTATAAGTCTATATATTTTAGTAAAAGCTGCCTCTATTTACTTTAACTAGTTATTTACAGATCTATTCTATACTTCTATAATAGTTATTAGGTCTATATAAGGCTATAAACTTATTTTCTAATTACTTATAAAGGGGTTAGTAATAAGAGCTATAGTATAAATATAAGCTATGCTTTCTCCTTCTAGAGATCTAGTCTCTCTAACTTATAGATATACTTTATATATCTAGTCTATAATTTCTTATATATAGCTCTAGAACTATAGGCCTTAGCTGGGTAGTAGTGTTTACTAGTGCTTTTCTAGCTCTATTATAGATTTATAAAAGATAATATTAGAGCAGATAATAATCTTATCCTGCTCTAGTATCTATATCCTATATATTTAGTTTCTATAATAACTAATAAGGATACTTTTCTCTATATATACTACTATCTTTTTGCTCTTAACTTAGACTTCTAGATTAATATAAGTAACATAGATACTTTTAATAACCTATAACTAGCTTATATTAGGTATATAGTCTCCTTCTAGGCTTAATAACTTATTATAGAGTGCTTAAATAGGTATCTTATCTATAATAGCTATAATATAGGAGTAGTTAATAATATAAACTGCTGCTATAAGTAAATATAGCTATAAATCTACTAAAACCTCTAAATTAATACTTAAAGTATATATCTTATCTAGAATAATCTAAATTATATACTCTGCTATACTATTCTGCTTATATATATATAGTAGTAATAACTCTATCTTTATTCTATTATTCTATAATATAGCCTTAAGATAAGTTACTATAAACTCCTCTATATTATCTATATAGATAACCTTTACTATAGTATTAAAGGCATTCTTCTATTCTTAGAGATAGATCCTTAACTAGTATACTAGCTTATCCTTTATATCTATAAAGATAATTGCTTAAAAGTATATTTTATTATCTATAACTAGTAAGAAGTATTTAAAGTATTTTACTAGCTTTACTTTTCTAATATTAATATAAAGAATATTTCCTGCCCTCTCTATATAGTGCCTTAGTGTTTATAGGGAGTATTTTAGACTCTTTGAGAGATTATAGGTTTTGCAGGGTTATAGGATTACTGACTTAGGGGATATTATATAGCTCTTTATTATCTAAATAGTCTTTTTTATCTCTTTAAATTCTAGGTAACTAAGTCTTCTATGCTAGAGCTTAGATTTAGTCTTCTACTATGCAGTATATATTATCTATATGCCTGAATCTCTCTTATATATTATATTAAGGTTAAAACCTCTTTAGTATATATTAAGTGTTATAAATATTTACCTGTTAGCTTTAATAAGCTTATTCTTATTAAGGTAACCTCTACTAAGGTAAAGTCTTTCTCTGCTAAATATATTAATAGGAAAGCTTAGTATATATAATATATCTTATAATTATATTAACTCTCTGTTATTAAAGTATAGTATAACTGTTTTTATATACTTAGAGTAAATAAAACCTCCTCCTATATATATTATATATAGGGTTATTAATAGAGTATACTTATTATTATTATACTATAATATATTATTTATTATATATATATTTACACCTATATTCTATAGCTAAGCACTATTACTTTGCTTAACTATTCTTAGAATAGTTTCTTCTCTTTTAGTATTCTTAGATATAGTTTTATATACTAAATATATTCTAAGATTACTCTATACTATCTAAAAGCTATTTAAGTTTATAAAGGTATAGTAAACTTACTCTATTATCTTCTAACTCTCCTTTATAGACTTCTTTTTAGGTATATATATCTTATTATTGCTCTTTTATAGTGTTAATAGACTTTTATTATTAGCTTTATAGATAGGGTATACTTACTATATAGTATTAGTATAGCTATAGCTATAATAATTATAGCCTATATAATCCCTCTTCTTAAACTCCTTTTTAGTATCTTTCTTAGGTGTTTTATCTATTATTTATATAATAAGCACAGACTTTACCTTACTAGTTATATAAGCCTTATCCTAGAGGTCTACTATAAGTTCTTTAACTATTATTATAGATCTATTATAATGCTTTAATCTTTAGTAAATAGCCTAGTTATAGTACTGCTCTTTAGCTTCTTAGATAAATACTTAAATAGTATTTTTAGAAGAGATAGTGCTGCCTGCTTATTAATATCTATACTATAGCTTACTAAACTTTAAGATATATAATATAGGGTTACTCTTTATAAACTTAAGAGTATATATCTAATCTTATATTTATCCTCTTAGAATAATACTAATATTAGTATATATCTATATAAGGGTGTTCTAAATCTTAGAACTACTCTATATATATACTATAAGAGATAAAGGCCCTTCTATAAGGTTATTATAGATCTTAATTATAATCTAGAGATCCTCTACTAAAGTTAATATATCTCTAAGAGCTACTCTATAAACTACTATTAAGATTTATACTTATATTAACTATATAATCTAACTTATAGATCCTTTTAGGTATAGATTCTTAGGAAACTTTATTTTAAGGCCTTTAAACTAATCTAAATCCAGTTTAGGAGTCTTGCTAGGTATCTATATTATTAGTAGAGTGTCTATTATTATAATATCTAAATAGCTAGTCTCCTCCTATATATTAAAGTGGGAGTAAGCTAGGCTTACTAGAGTTCTTAATAGTAATAGCACTATTAGAGAGGATATATCTCTACTACTATTATAAACTATAGGTAGTACTAAAGTAGTTCCTTATATACTCTATAACTATATTTAAAAAGTATTATACTCTTTATATATCTATTAGTGAGCTAACTATAGCTTAGTGATCTTCTATTAAAGATCTATAATAGCTTTATCTTAAAGCCTTACTACCTCTAAGCCTTATAGTATACTTACTATAACTATAGGTAACTATATAACTTCTTAGAAGCATATTAATATACTTATAATATATATATTATATTAAATAATTATATAACTTTATTTTACTGTTCTAATAACTACTATAAAGTAGATCTAATTTGCAATATTATATAGGTTATAATAGTATATAATAATAAGGATCCTATATATAGTTAGAAGTTAGAAATAAGGGTCTAATAAGTATATTAATTAAAGTTATATAAGCAAAGCTATCCTTATACTAAATTACAGTATACCTAGTGCTCCTCTTATATATTATTAAGCTTCTAGGTTATCACTTATACCCTTAAATCACTACTTATACCTCTAACCTATATACAGCTTAATATTACGCTGCGCGCAGCCTGCTTATTGCAGTGAGGCGCCGCCTGCAGTTATAACAGGGCGCGTGTGGGCGCAAGTGGGCGCGCGTGCGCGCGTAAGCGAGAAAAATTTGCATTATGGAGGGCTACTGCACACACAGGCACAAATAGCTAAAAATAAAGCTAAAAGCGTAAAAACTATAAAAAAAGAGGCTCTAAGCTAAAATTAAACACTAAGCTTATAGATTATATAAAAGATATATATTAGCTAGGAGCAGGATATTAAACTTCTAAGCTATAGGCTTAGTATTATATATAATAGTTATATCTAATATAAGGCTAAATAACTATAATATAAGTAGGCTAAATATATTTTAGATAGATCTCTATTAAAATAGGAGAAAAAAGAAAAAAGAAAAAAGAGATATAAATACTAAGTAAGAAATAAGATCTTAGATATAATATTATTATTTATATAAAAATACTACTCTAAAATATAGATATAAAGATATAGTATTTATAGATATATTTTATATAGGTTTCTATATATAGATATATATAGGTATAGATAGGTATTAAGATAGAGTAGTATAGACAGCCTAGTTTAGAGAGTGCCTAGATAGGTATATTAGTTAGCATAGTATAGCAGGACTTTTTACCTTATTAAGAGCAGAGAGGAGGATAGAGGAGTATTATTAGTTAGTATTATTATAGTTTTTATCTTATTATTAAGAAGCTTTTATCACTTTTACTTAATAAATTATATCTATAATAAGGTTATTATACTTAGAGAGATCCTTTCCTTTATTCTAGAGCCTCTAGATATAAAGCTATAATATTATAATATTTCTATATAAGTATATAGAAGTATATAGTTTTATTATTTTTATCTTAAGGTTCTTAGCCTGTTTTAATAGTGCCTAGAAGTAGATTCTTCTCTTTTAAGGTTTCCTCTATAGTACTTAAAAGGGGTATATTTCTATACTATATAAATAGGCTTATATTTAATATAGAACTATAATATATTATCCTAACTACTTAATAGAATATTAACTTTACAAACTTAGCAGTAATAATAACAGACTTTATAAAATAATATTTAGAAGTCTCTTTATAGACCTAATTTAAGAAAATACTAGGTATAATAGCTATATAGTTAGAGTTTTTAATAGAAATACTTGAAACCCTGAAAATCTAGCTATAATAGCTTCAGACTTTACTAGATTAAAAAGTTTTCTCTTTTCTCCTTAGTTTTTATAAAAATAGAGCTAGTATCCACTTTCTATAACCTAGAACCTAATAATTAATAATAAAGTAATAAATTAATAATACTAGTTAGGCTAATAAGCTTAACTAAGGGAATTTAGAACCTATCTTAGTTACTATATAGTTAATATCTATAAAATTAAGAAAATTATAGTATTATATTACTTATAAAAAAGAATAGAAAAGAGTCTATAAACTTATAGATAGGATAGAGGCTATAACTACTTCTAGCTATATTAAGAAGGAGAGCCTATATACTTATAGAAGGGATAGAAGCTATAACTACTCTTAGCCTATAATTTATAACTACTATCTAGAAAGAGAAGGAGGTTAAAGCTCTCTTTCTCTCTATCTATTTAATTATTATAGATTAAATTGCTATATAACTCTTCTCTTTTATTATTAAGTAATTTAAATATTAATAAACTTTAATATTAATATTAATATTTAATTATAATAAATTATATTAACTACTTTCTATATTATATCTAAGTAATACTCTAAGAAATCTGAGAGAGCTCTTAAAGTTAGTATATCTGCTTTAAACTCTTTTAGCTCTAAGAACTATACTCTAGGTATAAAACCCTTTAAGGAAGCTATATTTAAGAGTATTTAGGAATAAGCTCTTTGCTCTATTACTATAAATAATAATAGATCTAAGAAGTTTTTGCCTTTATAGTTTTAAAGTACTAAGATTAGTTACTAAATCTATATTAATAAGAATATCTATAATAAGTATAAGAACTATAAAAGCATAGCTTTTCTTAGATTATAGAAAGTAAGCCTAGGCTAGTAGCTAGATAAGGTTATATCTATAAAGGCTATTACTATATTTTTTATAGAAAACTTAGCCTCTCTGCTTACTATTAGCACTATAGAAGTAATTAAGAAATTAGCTAAAGCTATATAGAAGCAGTATACTACTACTCTAATTATTCCTTATAGTCTAGAAGCTTCTAAATTTATTAGTAATAATATTTCTAACTTCTTTAAGGATTATCTATTCTATACTAAGCTTTATAGCTAGAATAAGGAGAAGATAATTACTCTAGTTAGTTAGTACTATATTAAGGCCTATTAGCAAACCTTTAAAAGTATTTCCACTTAATATAATAATTAGCTCTCTTTTAAGGATAACCTCTATAAGATATATAATATTATAAACCTAAATACTTATTTAGAATTTAATAAGGAGCTTTAAAGCTTTATTTCTAGCCTAGAGATTAGTAATCCTAGATATATCTCTAAGTTTCTTATTAAGATTAGTAACTTTTAGAATAAAATAGCTAAAAAGAGACTTTCTATACTATTTAATATAGAAATTAACTATATTATCTTTTACTACTTCTCTAAATAAACTATAAGATATATTTTAAAGATCCTCTATAAGAACTACTAAAGTCTCCTTTTAGTTTCTTAGGTCTAGATAGAGGTTATAATTATTAAATAGGTTTAGTCTTAATAGATATATATATAACTATAAGGTATTAGAGAGAATATTCTAGCTAGTATACTAGTTACTATACTTAAGTATAAGCAATTAAGAGTATTATCTATAAAGGCTAAGCTAAAAAATAAGATAATTAGTATTTTTAACTAGAAGGCCTAAGTAGATAACCTTACTACTTGCTTTAAGGATATAAAGATTAAGTAGATTAGAACTAGATACTATACTAATATGCCTTAATATAACTATACTATTAATAAAGTAGGTATATATACTGCTAATATATCTAATATCTAGCCTATATAGAAGCTTTTATAGTATAACTATTATAGTAGTAACTTTTATAACTACAGCTTTATATATAGAGGATATAGCTATATACTCTTTAATCTAAGAGGAGGTAGTTACTTAAGCTCTATAGGCCTTAAATCTTACTACTAGCTAAAACCTCTAAGATTTATAGAGACTATTAATCTTAATACCTACTATATCTATAGTGAGAAAGGATATCTTACTAGGAATTATAAAGCTACTAGAGCTTTTTCTAATATAAAACTATACTTATTTTATAGAAGCTGTTAGTAAATTAGCACCTTATAGGGTTCTCTCTATATCTAGGTCTCTAATAAAGAGATTAATAAAGATTACTAATAAGGCTAGTATAACTTAATAATTATTTCTTTTCTAATTCTTATAGCTAGTATAGATAAAACTAAGCAGCTAGAAACTAGTATACTTACCCTTTATAGATATTTTCTAAGCTTTTAGGGAGTTAAGTTCTAGCTTAAGAGCTATAAGCAGTCTAATAAGTATACCTAATATACTATATAGAAAACTCTAAGGCCTCTAATTTCTGCTTTAGCTATAAAGACCCCTCCTATTAGTATAGTAATCTTAAATACTATCTATAATATCTTTAATATCTATATACTAGCTCTTAGTATTCTAGCTATAGTTCTCTCTATAGATATAGATATTAATACTATAACTAGATTATAAACTTAGAACTACTATATAACTCCTTATCCTGCTACTAGATCTAAGAAGAGGGTTTATATTATAGATCTAAATATAGCTTATTTTCCTACTCTACTTCTAGAACCTTATATTAAGGAAGTTATAGATAAGAATAAGGATATTCTAGTTAATAATAACCTCTTAGAAGCTACTAAGATCTCTTAATCTAAGTTTTTTATTATAATATTAGAGAGCTATATCTTTATTAAAAATCTATAAGCTAAGTAAGTAAATAAAAAGATTACTATTTTAGAATCTTTTCTTACTAGGTTTAGTATAACTATAATAATATAGTCTATAAGTATATAAAGCTAGTTATCTAGAACTACCCCTAGCAGAATAGCAATTAATAGCTAGATATATTTATACTTATAGGTAGAGACCTACTTAGCTATATTATAAAAGCTTCTAGATTAAGTAGCTAACTTATATAAGAGATTAGATATTAAAATAATATATAAGTAGATCTAACTCTTATATTCTAGTATAAAGCACTCTTATAGATAGAAGTTAGCACTATTAAGGCCTATATTTAGGCTTAAGTTTATAAAAAAGAGGCTATAGTAGTTTAGATATTTTATAAAGCTACTATATTAAACTAAGAGCAGGGTTTAGATATAATCCTCTTTTATTTAGTATTCCGTCTAATCCTCTTCTCTTTAACTAGTATCTTTCCTCCCTTTATAGATATAATCTATAGTTTCTAAGCCTTTATAAGTAGCCTAGCACTTTTTGTTTTTAGTTAACTACCTTTCTGTAATATAGTAGATATTAATATAATAGATATTATTCTGCTTAATACTTAACCTAAAGAAAACCTTAATATATTAGTTACTTTTCTTAATAATTTAGCAGAGTATCTATACTATACTATAGTTACCTACTAATATAGAATCCTTACTATATAAGACTTTATTATACTATACTTCTAGATTACTATAAGAATTAGTTAGTCTATATACTTAGAGTAGTATAGAATTATTAATACTAATACTACTATTAATATTATCTCTGTGAAATATATTAGTTATAATAGAATATAGGAGAGTATTATTTCTATATATTTTAGAGTCTAGAACTTTATAGATACTTAAGTTATAGTAACTTTTAAAGGTATTATAATTAAGGATATCTATATTAGTAGCTATTATATATCTAATATACCCTTCTTTATTAGTTTATATAGTAAGATATCTAAGAATATAATCCTTAAGGCTCTATTTATTATATATACTAGAATAATACTAAAATACTTACTAACTTAGATAATTAGTATCTTTTAGGCTAGTAATTAGAAGATCTATACTCCTTTAATATTCTATACTTTAGATTCTACTAGTTACTTTACTACTATTCTCTCTAACTCTATTAGCTTCTCTTATACTTAGCAGGCTTATTTAATTCCTATAGAGGAGGGAAAATAGAGGCTATTACTACTAATTCTAATATAGTAGCTAGCTTAGTAATTATAGAAATTAATAAATAACTAAGTAAAAGTCTATAGCTATAGCCTTATAATATAGAAAGCTAGCCTAGCTTATATATACTAAAGGAGATAATACTAATAGTAAAAGCTAATTTACTAAAAGGTTTTAATTTCCTAGTCTAAGAGAAATTAGAGGAGAATAAGGAGGTCCTAGTAATATTTAATAAGAATAGTAATATCTTCTATATAGTGCTTAAAGTCTCCCTTAAGCAGACTATTATACTAAGAATAGAAGTAATTATCTAGGCTATTTTAGAATTATAAGAATATATTTCTAGATACTAATTCTATAAAGATAAATAGTACTCTAACTATTATAAATCCTTTCTAAAAGAGTTTTATAGATATTACTACTAGAGAAAGAAAAGAGAAGTTAACTATATAGATTCTAACTATATATCTAGTTATAAAGTAGAGGAGGTTTTAGTACTTCTAATTAATATTCTAAGTAAGCCTCTCTTCTTTTAGGAGTAGAGTAGAAATAGAGACTAGCTAACCTATTAATAGAAAGAGAAGCTAATTTCTACTAAGCTATATAATAGTGCTAAGCTTATATTATTTAGAATAGCTAAGTACCTCCTTATATATAGTAAGGCTACTCTTTTTAGAAACTAGAAGACTACTATTAGTATCCTTAATATAAGAGAACCTAAGTATACTAAAACTCTTAGCTATATAGTTAAGAGATTTAACTCTATTATTTAGAAGTATTATAAGGAGTAAGTAGTATATAAGACTAACCTATTAAAGTTTATAACTAGCAAAAAGCTTTAGTAACTTCTCCTTTCTACTAAAATATATCTCTTACTCTTTATAAATCTATTTAACTTAGAATAGGGAATTAGATTTAATATAGCTAATATCTAGATATACTATTAGTTTTATTAAAGAGAGAACCTTTTAGAAAAGATTTTAATAAGAATCTAAAATAAACTAAAAACTAATTATATCTATAATAATACTTTATCCTTTATATATAGAGAGATTAATATAATATATAAGATAAAAAATAAAAAAGTCTAACTAGTTAATAACTTACCTTCTAATAGCTTAGTACTTAAAGAAGACTTAGAGTAGAAATTAAAAATCTAGGTAAAAGTAAAAGAAAACCTTAAACTAGTATTAAAAAGCACCTTTATAGATCTTATCTAACTAAAGTTTTTAACTATTTCTAAAAGAGAGTAACTTATAGCAGAATAACTTAATAAGATTCTATAAATAGTAAACTACTTTAACCTAAAAGAAAAAAAGCTTCTCTTTAAAGTTCTAAGTAATAGAGAGAAAGCTTTTATATAGAGTTTTAAGTATTATAGATCTATCTATCTATTTATAGCTTTTCTATAAGTAATTAGAGTTATCTCTTATAAAGCCTAGTAAGTAAGAAGTATACTAATCCTAAAGGTCTTAGAGAGTAATATAATAATAATCTTAAAGAATAGGCTGAGAAAGAGTATCTTTAAGCAAAGTTATATAGCCTACTAGAACTCCTTCTTTTTAGTTAGAAAGAAGAATAAGAAGATATATCTTATTAACTCTATAACTAAGATTAATACTATTACTCTATATAATATAGCTTTACTCTTATTTAGTAATAAGTTTTTAGAAGACTTTATAATATACTAGCTTCTCTTACTATTAGATTTCTTTTTTAGATATAACTAAGTTCTACTAGATCTATATAACTATAATATTATAACCTTTATAATACTAATTAGCCTCCTTTAAATATATATTCTGCTTTAAGGAGCTACTAACTTTATAGCCTAGTTTATAAGAGTTATAATATAAATTCTATATAACCTAATCCTAACTTACTATAAAGCTTTTCTTAATAATATAGCTATTAAGAGCCCTACCTTAAAGTATAATAATAAAAAAGTCTCTAGTTACTCTAAACTATATAGATATATTCTAGAGTATATCTAGAATATTAATAAGATTCTTATTAACGTTAAGTTAGCTAGCTATATTATTACTATTAAGAAATTATAGTAGGCTTAGTAATCTATTACTATTATAGAATATATTTATAGTACTAGCAGCTAAAAGCTAGAGGAATTAAAGATTATTAAAATTAGAAAATAGGGGGTCTATAATAACCTTACTAATTTTAGATCCTTTTTTAGTGTTATAATATTCTATTATATTTAGATTTAGAGGTTTTTAGCTATAGCTAGGCTGCTTATAGTGCTCTTAAAGAAGGATACTCTATTTAAATAGAACTAGCCTTAATAGTTAGCTATAGATACTTTTAAGAACTAACTTACCTCTACTTTTATTCTTATTAGGCTTAACTATAGTGCTAATATAGATAAAATCTATCTTATAGTTAATACTAGCAGCCTTAGTTAGAGTGCTATTCTTAGTTAATATATTAATAATAAGTATATAGTTTCTAGATATAAGAGTAGCTTATAGACTAATATAGAGCTAAACTATAATACTAAAAAGAAGAAGTTAAGGGGTATATTTAAGGCTCTTAAATAAGTTTACTTTTATCTCTATAGTTACTACTTTATACTAGAAATAGATACTAAAACCCTTATTACTTAGCTTAATAATGCTGCCTCTAATCTGCTTAAAGCCCTTATTATCTAATAGATCTTATAGATTTATATATTTAACTTTAAAGTTAAGCACCTACCTAAAAGCTAGAATACTATAGCTAATAGATTATCTTATAAACCTAGTAAACTATTAGATAAGCTTAACTAAGATACTAAAAGAGAAATTAATAACTAGATTAATAAGCAAATCTTCTTTATAGACCTAATTACTATCTCTTTCTTTAATAAAGCATAGATAGATAGAGATAGAGTTTGCTCTGCTAAGATCCTTACTACTAAAGTTAATAATATTCTATAAAAGTCTCTAAGACTTATAGATATCTCTAATACTATACTAAATAGCTCTTTATACTAGAATTACTATTTATACTAAATTACTTACTATCTTAGTACTTTAAGACAGCTAAATAGAATTAAGCCTAGTCTATACTATAAGTTTAAGAAGGAGGCTGGGAAATTCTTCCTAAAAAACAAGTTATTATTTATATATTCTAGTATATATAAGCCTACTCTATAATAAGTTATAGATAATTTACAGACCTAAACTAAGCTTATTATAAAAGCATACTAAGAGAGTAGGTATAGAAAATATAATATAGTTATTAAATAGTTAGCAGAGCAGTATTATTAGTATAGCTTCTATTAATAAGTTAGTAAATAAGTCTAAACTTATAAAGATTATTAGAAGCATAGACCTAGATATATAGATAACTCTTACTGATTCTTAGTGCTCTTAGAGCTACTATTTACTTATATAGTATTAGATATATAAAAGGTTAGTAAATAGGATATAGTTAAAGCCTAGTGCCTTCTAACTAGGTAGGTAGAGGCTTAGTAGATATAGTAAGCTAACTTTTACCTTATTACTAAGTTTATATAGGAGGATATTATTTATTACTATAGGCTTTATAGTATACTTATTATTAATAGAGGCTCTAAGAATAAGAGTATAGTTATTAAATTTAACTATAAGTATAGGCTTAAGCAAAAAGTTACTACTATCTATAACCTATATACTAATAGTACTATTAAAGTTAGCTACTAAACTATTATATATACTCTTACTACTTAGATAAAGAATATAAATAAAGACTTCTAGCTATCCTTCTAAGCTGCACTATTTACTAATAGGACTTCTATTAGGGCCTTAACTAGCTATAGCCCCTTCTACCTACTCTATAGATATAAAGCTATAACCCTAATTAAGATATTTACACTAACTTAGAGAGTATTAGTATAGAACTAGGTAATAACACCTAAAAAGAAGCTTCTTATATAATAAGAGCTTTTAAACAGCTTAATAAGAACTATACTACTATATAGAAGATAATAGCAGCCTAGTATAAGCATATTATAGATAGGTTTAATTACTAGAAACATTATATCTTATATAGTTAGGAATTAGAAGTAGATAACTTTATTCTAGTATTTAATATTAAATAGTATATAGATAAGTCTTTAAATACTAAGCTTAACTACTATTAGAAAGGCCCCTTTAGGATCTATTTAAAGGCTCTTAATAGTACTTTATATTAGCTTAAGACCCTTATAGGGAAACCCCTTTATAGATTAACTTATACTAGAAACTACTTAAAGAAGTTTATTAAGGCTTTAGAAGGTTTTTAGAAACTAGAAAATATTAACTAATATAAACTTAACTTTATAGACTAACTTAATAAGATTTACTCTATCTATAATTACTCCTAGTTTAATAAAGGTAATAAAGAAGAAGTAGAGAAACCTTTTACTAACCCTAATAATACTAACCCTCTATTAATAAGCAATCTAGATAGTAATATTTTATAGCAGATCATATACTTAGTAGTATATTTATAGGCTTTAAAGGAGGCTCTTAACTAGATAAGAGTAATATAAAAACTTTATATAGAGCTTTAGCTATTTAATCTAGTTAGAAACAGTTAGTATACTAGGATAGGGGATAATACTATATAATCTGCTAGAATCTGCCCTATTATAAAAGATTAGACCTTTTTATATTTATAATAGCTAAGGCTTATACTTTTAGAGGAAGACTTACTATACTCTCTATCTTAATTACTTAACTATAATTCTCTAGCTTAGTATATTAAAATAAACTATAGAAATAATACTAAGGCTAGCCTATTTATATCTATATTATTCTGCTTACTATATAAGTCTGCTCTTATATCCTTATAGTTCTAATCTTATTAGTAATAATAGTATTAAGCCTAAGTATTATAGTTATATTAGGGATTATACTACTAAGGTTACTACTATACTTATAGTAAGTTCTACTATATAGAACCTATTAGGAGTATACTATAATCTCCCTAGTAATTAGTATGCTCTATTTCTCTCTATTACTACTTAAGTATTCTATATCTTATTCTAGAAGATCTCTCTTTATAGCCTCCTACCTTAACTAGATAGCCTTCTATTTTAAGTACTAGGTTCTAGCTTATTATTACTTAGAAAGTCTTTAAGTTATAGTTTAACTTTAATAGTTTAGCTATATCTATAATATCTAGCTAGTTATTTTTTATACTACTTCTAGATTAGACTTCTATACTTAGTATTTTAAGGGGAGTATATCTCTATATAATATAGTATTATTTTATATTATCTATCTACTCTTTTTTAGTTTCTACTCTTATAGCAATTATTTATTTATTTTATATTTATAATAATATTCTTACTTTTAAATTAATTCTCTGCTTATCCTCTTATATAATTATAGCTTTATATAGGTAGTTAGATTAGTAAGTTTTCCTAACTATAAATAGTTATATTACTAAAGAAACTAGAAATAAAAAAACCCTCCTATCTATATTTTAAGGTACTCTACTATATTAGAAAAGTATTATTATAGTTAGTTAATTTTACCTAATTTACTAAGACTTTATATAATTTTTCTTAATTTCTCCTATATTATTTTACACAGAGTATATATATTAAAGTATTTTAAGGCTAAATAAGGAGGATTTTATTTATTAGTTTATATTTTTAGGTCTATAAAGACCACTATATATATAGAATATTATATTAATTCTTCCTTTTTCCCACTCTTCTTCTTTAAACCCTAGTTAGGATTTTAACCTACTCCCTCTTATTAAAAACAGAAATATCTAAATTAGCTAGAAAGTAACTAATAAGAATAAATAGTAATCTAGACTTATACTCCTTTAGCTAAGTTTTATAATATTCTACTATAGTTCTAAATTCTAGATAAGTTATTCTAAACCTCTCTATAGTCTACTAATTAATCTAGAACTAAGTAACTACCTCCTTAAACTTACTGCTCTATTACTCTAGATTACCTATTTTATAGCTAAAAGCCTTATAGTTTCTCTTAGAGTTAAAGAAATACTTAGAATCTTATTTATAGTAAAAACAGTTAGTATAAGTATTACTAGGTATACTTATATACTTAAAGTATAGCTTATAAATCTAAGTCCTAGTAGCCTTATTATAGAGAGAGTAAGTATACTGCTTATAACTACTATAAAAAACTATATTATAACCTCTATTAGCTTAAGTATAGAAGCTATAGCTAACTTTAAGTCTATTAGGATTAATTATCTTTACTAGCTAAAGTCTAAAGGTATCTATAACTACTAATATAATAAAGATATATCTATAAAATAGTAGTTCCTTCTCTATTATATTCTAGTAATAAAGGCTAGTATAAGCCTCCTAGAACTAATAAATAATAATCTTATAGTTATTTAAAGATAGGACTTTTATATAGAAGTCTACTTTCTAGTATAGCTAGGAAGGCTCTAGAAGCTTAAGTAAGTACTATATAAGGAATATTATAATCTATATAAGAGGGTTAGCAAATATATAAAGTAAGAGCTAAAAGAGTAAGTCTACTTACTATAAAGGAGTTAATAGAGAGCTTAATATATAGAAGGGAGTTATAGTCTCTCTTATTAGAAACTAGTTTATTTATAAGAAGCTAGAAAACATACTTCTTTAGCTAAGTTAATATATAAGGATTATTAGGATTTCTAATAGAAGCTATAACTAATAAGTATTAAAAAAGGCTTAAGGTTATACTTTATAGATATAAAAGAGGGATTACTATTTCTATTATATTATAAAAAAAGAAGAAAAAGCTAGAAAGAGCTAGAAGAGATCTAGTTATATAACCTAGTTACTCTACTTTTTACTAAATTATTTACTTAAAGGGTTAAGCCTTTCTTATAGTTAAGATTAATTAGATAAGAAAAGGAGTTAACTTTTATAACTACCTCCTCCTGCTACCTATTCTTATTATATCTCTTTATTCTAGTTAGTTAATAATTAGTAACTAATAGCCTATCCCTTTAATCTATATATAAATAACTACTTTATCTCTCTTAATATAAATAGATTTAACTTATTAATAATTAATTTAGTATTATAGCTTAACTTAATTTATATTCTAAGCTCTCTTTATAGATATTTAAGTATAAATTCCTACTCTAATTTATACTTACCTATATATAACCCTCTCTTTATAATATTATAGACCTTTACTTTTCTATACTACTTATATAACTTTCTCTCCTTATTAAAAGCTTTAATTAAGTTTATAATTACCTCTATTTACTCTATCCTTAATAATATCTTTATCTAAGAGTTCCCCTATTAAGATCACTAATATCTAGGTTAAGGAGGTATTTCTTATTACTATTTTAGAGAAGTTTTCTTACAAATAAGATAAATAGAATAGTAAGCTTTTAGAGACTATAATTATACCTACTAACTCTACTCTCTTTAAAAGAATCTTAAATATCCTAGCTATAAGAATTAATAAGCAGCACTTAACTAAATAGATACTTTCTTCCTACTTTTGATTCCCTCTTAAGCTAAATAAGAACCTTAAATATAAAGAGCTTTAATAGCTTTACTCTAATATCTCTATAGCTTAACTCTATATTTATCTCTAATAGTCTTAACTTACTAAATCTTAATAATTAGACTAGATTAAAGAAGATAAAGGAGAGCTAGCTACTATAATTAACTTATTTAATCTATAAGAGACTATTTAGACTAAAACTTCCCTTTTAGCTTCTAATATAGAGACTAGTTTTTAACTTCTTATTTATAACCTTTTTAATAGAATTAGCCTTATTAAATAATACTATATCTCTATTAATACTAAAATTAAAGATAGTAGAGCTACTATATAGAAAAGCTAGCTTACTATACTTATTCTCTAATTACTAGCTAAAAAGAGTATTAATAAAGAAGTAGTCTTCTACTTTATTTTATTTATTAACTAACTTTTAAGCTTTTTCTACTTCTATAATAACTTCTAGTATAATAAAAAGGTAGAATTATATCTTAAGATATTAATTAGGTCTATAATAGCTATTTATAAGCCTCTTAATAGTATAATATCTATCCTTAAGCACTTAGTTAAAGTTATTTATATACCCTAACTCTAAGAAGAGCAGTTATAGATATTAAGTATACTCTGCCTTAAGTAGCTTTACTACTATATATAACTAGAGTTAGCTAAGTATTAGACTAGTTCTTCCTTTAAAAAGATCTTTAATATATAGATAAATTAAATCACTTCTAAGTTTTATAATAGAAATCTAGAAGCAGATAGTATAGTCTTTCTAACCCTATTAAGAACTACTAATAGGGCTAAGTATATTAAAAAGATTATCTCTCTACTATATAATAAGAAGATTTAGAAGATAATTTATACTTAAAACTCTATAATTTCTAACTCTATATCTATAAAGGAATTAATCCTAGTATAGCTCTATCTTAGATACTTTAAGATACTTAATTTTAACCCTAAAATATCTATATCTAATATTTAAGTAGTAAGAGCTTTTATACCTATTAATATATCTATTAAGCCTCTTATAAATCTAAATCTAAGTTTATTTAAGAACTATAATACTAGGGTAAGAGATATTATTAATAATTACCCTATAGTTAATACTATATAGAACTATATCTACTAGAATAGAATTATTACTACTATATATTAAAAAAATAGATAGATAGGGGAGAGAGCCTTTAACTTTTATAATAATAAGCCTTTCTTTTACTTAGATTATAGCTCTTACTATATTAATAACTCTAGATAACCTATCTATATTAATAACCCTTATAGTATCTTAAAACTTCTAGTTATAGGCCTAGCTAGTAATCTAGAACTATTAAAGAATAAAATAGAAGAAAAGAGAGTACCTAACTAGTATATTAAGTTAAGTTAGGATATTATGCTATCTTTATAGACCTAATTCTATTATAGATTTAATATAACTAGAGAATAGGCTAAGTAGCTTCTATTAGTTATCTAATACTATCTTACTTATCTCTATAATATTTAAGGGAAACTAGTAATAGAAACCTATTTTAAGGTAAAAGAAATATATTATCTTACTAAGTTTAATATATATAGATTAGGTAAATATATATAAACCCTAGAAAGATAAGTTACCTAGTAAATAAGAGTAGTACCCTCTCTTAGCAGATACTAGGTCTTAATATTATTAATTATAAACACCTATTATAACCTATTTACCTAGTTAGATATTACTATCTTTTATATTTAGTATAGTAGTAACTACTAGATAATAATAGTAATAAACTAGAAAAGGAAAACTACTTACTATACTAACCTAATTTAGAGTAGAAATTCTAATAGACTATTTATAGAGGTTATAGAGAATCTCTCTTAGTACTATAAGCTTCTTAGAGCCTTTATTAATATTTATACTCTCTTTTAAAAGAATACTATAGTTAGATTCTAGCCCTAATAGCAGGATTTATAGATATATAGCCTTAGAGTAGTAGATTAAGTTAGAACCTATATTTATAAGGGTGTTATTAATAGCATAGTATTAGTAGTAGCTATAAAAGGGGTAGTAAGGAGGAATTAATTCTAAATTATTATCTAGTATATCTTAAAGATTACTACTAAGTTTATAAAATGCTCTATATTCTATAATAATAGACCTTTATAAATGCTCTAGGTAGACCTCCTTATAGCAGAATTATATAGTAATATTAATAAAATATAGCTTCTAGTATCTAGAATACTCTCCTTTCTATCTCCTCCTAAAATACTAAGGCTTCTTATAAGGACTTTTACCTTATACTATATAGAAGGCTAGGTTAATAAGCCTAATAGTAGGGAACCTATCCCTTATTACTCTAGTAGGGCTAGCTTCTATACTATTATAAACCTAAACTTACTAGCTTTTAGTTTCTATAATACTCTACTATCTCCTAGTAATAATAACTCTAGCCTTATAAACCTAGATTTAACTCTATCTAACTCTTTTATTTTACTAGCTAGACTATCTAATATTAGATAAGATATAACCCCTTTATACCCTCCTACTCTAGCACTATACTAAACTATTATTATTAGGAAATATTCTCTATATCTAGCTTTATTTAATATTCTTTAGCCTATCTATAATAACTATAAAAACTATATTATAGAGTAAGTTAACTATTAGTAATAGATTAAAGATAATATCTCTAAGAGTAACTATAGTTACTACTTTTTATAGCTATCTAGCTAGTATAGATAGAAATAATATAAGTAAAGTTTAGATTAGAGTAAGGCTTATAAGTCTGTAAAAGATAGGCCTAGATAAAGAAAACTAAAATAGTATAACTATAAAAAGAAGTGATTAGGTCTATAATAATCTAGGAGGAGTAATTAAGTAATATAAAGAGTGCCTTTTTCTTTATAAATAGTAGCTTTTATTTATATAATTTTTCTTTAATATATAGTCTTTCTTATAGAGTATTAAGATAAGACTATAAAAGATAATTAAAACAGAATAATATAGATAGCCTAGTTTAGAGAGTGCCTAGATAGATATATTAGTTAGCATAGTATAGTAGGACTTTTTACCTTATTAAGAGCAGAAAGAAAGATAAAAGAGTATTATCAGTTAGTATTACTATAGTTTTTATCTTATTATTAAGAAGCTTTTATTACTTTTGCTTAATAGATTATATCTATAATAAGGTTATTATACTTAGAGAGATCCTTTCCTTTATTCTAGAGCCTCTAAATATAAAGCTGCAATATTATAATATTCCTATATAAGTATATAGAAGTATATAGTTTTATTATTTTTATCTTAAGGTTTTTAGCCTATTTTAGTATAAGTAAGTATAAATAGATATAAGTAGGTATATATAAGTATAGATATAGCCTACTACTCTATCTTAATTCTCTCTAAATCTATATATAATATATAAAAAAAAGAAAGAAAAAAAAGCTTTATAGAATAAAAAAAAAGTCCTAAAAACTAGTTAAACCTATAGCCTTATAATAATATAATAATATAATAACCTATATAATAACTATCTAAGCTATCTCTGTCTCTCTATTATTAATACCTAAATAACTATCTTTTCCTCTTAAGTATATAGCAGTGTGTATTAAAACTATAGCCTCTTTTACTAGACTATTTAAAGCCCCTTCTAAACTAGTATCTAAGTGTTATAGTGGTAGGTAGGATCTGGCGCATCTAGGCGCATTTGCAGGTGGGCGCGCAATAGCGTAATTGGGCGTAATTAGGCGTAACTGGGCGCGGCGCAGCGGGCGCAGCGGGCGCAGCGGGCGCATCGGGCCGGCTACGTGGGGCTTTTTCGGGCGCAAAAGTCGGGCGCGGTTGGGCGCGCAAGTGGGCGCGCGCGCGCGCGTAAGCGAGGAAAATTTGCGTTGCAGAGGGCTATTGCGCACACGGGCGCAAATGCTAAAAATAAACAAAAAGCGCAAAAAGCGCAAAACCGCAAAAAAGAGGCTCTAAGCTAAAATTAAACACTAAGCCTATAGATTATATAAAAGGTGGTTATATTAGCTAGGAGCAGAATATTAAACTTCTAGACTATAGGCTTAGTACTATATATAATAGTTATACCTAATATAAAGCTAAATAACTATAGTATAGATAGGCTAAATATATCCTAGATAGACCTCTATTAAAATAAGAGAAAAAAAAAAAAAAGGAAAAAGAGATATAAATATTAAGTAAGGAATAAGACCTTAGATATAATATTATTATTTATATAAAAACACTACTCTAAAATATAGATATAAAGGCATAGTATTTATAGATATATTTTATATAGTGGAATAGGATAAGTAGAACTTAGTAGTATAATTTCTAAGAGAGCCCTCTTAGTATATAGATCTATTATAGAAGAACTATAGTAAAGAAGGGAGGAGAAGTATAGAGGTAAGGAGAACTTATTATTATTATTATTAATATCTTAATACTTAATTTTTAAGTTTTTTAGGATTTTCTTAGTAAATTTATGCTTATTTTTAGTAATCTCTTTTAATTAGATCTGTAAATTACTTTATATATCTTTTAAGCCTATTTTTATTATTCTAGTCTATTTATAGGTGGAGTTATGTTATTTGCTGTTCTTTCTAGCCCTCACAGCCCCAGCCTTTATTAATAGGTTTCTATATATAGGCATATATAGGTATAAGTGGGTGCAGGTAGGTGCAAGTAGGTATAAGTAAGCATATATAAGTACAGGCGCAGCCTACTACTCTATCTTACTACTTATAGACTACTTAAATCTATAGATATAGTATTCACACTATATCTATAAGCTTAATTACCTAAACCCACTTAACCTATAGGTACCTATAGGTATTACCTACTACCTATAAGTACTACCTATAACTAACTAGGGAAATAGTAGCTACACTGCCTTAAAGAATTAAGAAGCTTAAGATTCCTTAAATATTATATTATATATAGCCTGTTAAGGAATAGAGGATAATAACTTTAAGGGATATTTTAGAGAGAAAGTTTTAGTTATTTTATATAAAGGAATTTCTAAAATTAATAAGACTAGAGTATTTTAACACTTAGTGACTTAGTATATAAGCTTTTATATAATACTTAGGTTAATAAGAATAATTAATAGCTTAGAGGCATAGATAGATATTTACTTAAATAGTATTAATCTTACCTTTTCTTACTATAATAATAAACTAGCCTAGAGTAAAGCTTTTTTTAGATAGATAGCTATAGCTAGTATAGTTTAGATAAAGCACTTAATAAACTATAAACTATTATAGAAACCCTAATTTTATTAAAGAATATAATAATTAGAAATACTATAACTAAGTTAGTTATAGTAGTAAGAATAATATAGGTAGTTTATAATTACTAATAGGTAAGCTCTTATATTTAGGTTTTTATAAGAGAAGGTTTTAGGCTAGTTATTTATAGATTAGTATTACCTATAAGGAATAATACTATCCTTATTAATACTAATAGAAAAGCTTTCCTTAAAATAGAAAAATATTCTTAGCTAGGTAATTTAGTATAAGTTTTTAAATTTAACTTATTAATATCAGGTAAGATATATACTATAGACTAATATTTATAGTTAGTATAGTTATAAAATTATCCTTAATAATCTAAGTAATAGTATTATTAGGAGTGTGGGGTTTATTAAAGTAATAGTTATAGTACTAGCTTTAGCTATATTAACTTTACTAATATAAGCTCTAACTTAACCTAGTAAGGTAATAACTCTAAGAGATATTTAAGCAAAAAACTAGTAATAAATTTAGTTATCTTATATAAATAAAATCCTAAAGTAAATAAGACTAAGGTGTTTTAATAATTAGTAACTTAGTATTTAAGTTTTTATATAACTTTATGCTATACTTAGATTAATAAGAATAAGATAGAAAATAAATTAATAATAATTACTAATACTATCTAGAAAGGATACCTTATAAACTATAAACTATAGTAGAAACTATAATTTTATTAAAGAATCTAATTAAAGCCTAGTTAGAGATTGCTCTAAGTGAGTTAATTATAGTAATAAGAATAATCTAGGCAGTTTATATACTATAATATTAGTATATATAGTTTAATAGGTATTTACTAGCTTCTATATTTAGATTCTTATAAGAGAAGGTTTTAAGCTAGTTCTTTATAAATTAGTCTTATTAATAAGAAATAATACTATTCTTAGATATATTAATACTAGCAGAAAAGCTATTCTTAATATAGGCCTTTAATTTTTTAGTATTAAGTAAGATATATATTATAAATAGATATTTACTATTAATACTCTTTATATTTACTATAAAATCATTCTTAATAATCTAGGTAATATTATTATTAGTAGTATTAGGTTTGTTAAAGTAATAGCTATAGAAAAAGTTTACTATAGTATTAGTTTTAGCTATATTAATAAGTTATACTTAAAATAAATTAAGAAATAGAAAACAAGCAGATACTTAGAGGGTAGAAAGAGCTAAATATAAATAAAGATTTAAAGTAAATATTAAGAAAGAAGAGCAGGTTAGGCGTTTAAAGTCTACTTAAATAGTATTAAGAAGAGGTTAAGGTTTGCTTCTAAGTAGACTATTTATAGCCTCTAATAGAAGTATCTAAATAGAAAGAAAAGGAGCAAATTATATTACTTTAAATTAATATAAATAACTAATTTAGAAATATAACTAACTCTATATAAGGAAATAATAAAGCAGTAGTATTCTAAACCTAATACTATCTAAATATAAATAATAACTATAGCTTAGCTAAATTCTATCCCTTAATATTATATATTTAACCTATAATAAAGAGAAAAAGCAAATAGAACTAAAATAATATTATAAATATCTATTCCTTATATTTAATATTGCATATATAACCCCCTAGGTAAATAAATAGTTATCTACTTAATTAATTTTAGTTCTTATCTAGCTAGCCTAGATCTAACTAATAGGTCTTAGCTTCTATAATACTATTTAATAAATAAAAATAATTCTTAGTTCTTCTATTTTTATTATAAGGTATAGTAGTTCTGCTAAAAAAATAAGATAGGTAAGTTAACTTAAGACTGTCTATTCTGCTATTTACTGCTTAATTATTTTTATACCTTTCCACCTTACTATCTACTACTTAATCTTTTTTAAATATATTATTATCCCTTCTATCTTATAAAGTTTTTCCCTTATCTAAAAAAGAAGGTATTAGTATTAAACCTTAAATCTTATAAATATAAAATAGCTAAACCTCCTATAATACCTAGCTTTATAGCTAGTAAGTATCCTTTAAAAGAGTAGTATATTCTATATTCTAACCTTATTTAGCTAAACCTAGTAGTCTTTAATACTCTTACTTATTATTACTAGATAGAGAGAGTTTTATTATAGTTAAGTAATCTTAGTTAGTAGTAACCTTAATAACCTTATATAACTTATCTTTTAGAAGCTTTTATAGTAGTAACTATACTATTAGTAATATAGTATCTTTTAGTTTTTATATAGAAAGCTAGCACTTTATTATTCTAGAAGATCTTAAGTAAGAAGTGCTACTTTAAGTAGTAGTTAATATTATTAATAGATAAAAGAGTATACTAGTAATAGAAAGATATAAATTACTAGCCTAGATAATATATAGCTTACTTAAAAAACCTAGTTTATATAATAGAGATCTCTACTATAAACTCCTTCCTTTTAAGTTTTTATAAGATAAGTTTCTAGCTATTATAAGCTACTACTTAAAGTTTAACTATACTTAGATAGTATATAAAATAACACTCTTCTATAATAATTAAGAAATTATAAGTAGTATTATAGAATATAAAGGAAAGTTTTAGTAGGTAATTTAAACTATATTATCCTTAGTTTCCAGGTCTATTAATAGTACTTAAGAGTTAGATAGATACTCTATTATATAGAAGCTTTAAGATAGTTAACCTTTCTATAATAGATATTAACTTTTTGCTAGGCTTATTATATCCCTTACTATTAAGCTATTAGAGAGTAATATCTTAATATCTAAGACTAAGATATTTATATTTATTCTAGTGGAATAAACTAGAAGAAAATAAACTACTTTACCTACTTATATTAAAGAGCCTCTTTCTGTTTAAGATAAGGAGAGTATTAATAATAAAACTAAAAATAATATAACTAACTCTACTACTATAAAAGTTAGTAAGTTTATAGACTAAGGTATTAATAACTATTTCTAGCTAGAGATATATAAATTTTTTAACTATAATTTAGAGAAAAAGGCTCTTAAATAGAATAATAGGGTTTATATATTAAGAGCTAAGCAGATACTACTTAGATACTAAGTAGTAAATATATATTACTTTTATTACCTTACTATATATTATAATCTAAAGGTTAGATAACTAAGTATACTATTTATACTTAGTATAGATCTTAGAAAGACTTAAATCTACTAAGCACTTACTCTTATTTTTAAATAAGTAGTTATATACTATATCTTAGTATAGAATATTAAAGGTAACTTAAATAATAATCTGCTATATAGTAGAGATAAGCCTAAATATAAAAAGAGCTATAAATAGAGTTAGATTTTCTACTCTTATAACTACTCTAGCCTCACTTATAAAATTACTATATTAACTATAGCTACTAGTACTCTTATTATTATTCTAGCTTATTTAGTAATTAAGGCTCTATATAGCACCTATATATTCTTTATAGACTTATTTACTATAATAATTAGTAATAAAGATTAAGTTTATAGTTATAATATAGCCCCTCTATAAAAAAGACTATAATAAATTCACCTAGTTTATAGGTATAATTTGGAAAACACTATAGAGGCACTGTGACCTATACTCTCTACTAGTTAAGAATAATAATATAGGAACCCTATATATTCCTGCTAGCAAGCAAACCCTTGTATAAAGTTGGATATATGCTCTGGCTAAATAGACTAGCAGAACAGTAACAGCACAGGCAACGCTGCGCTGCACGTAACAGGGCTGATTATATTAGGGCTGATATATGACTAAAGGCTGTGTGTATTGTCAGGAGGCGCAGCGCGGAGTTAGAAGGTCTGTTATAAAGCAGGTAAAATCACTATGCAGTGGCCAGAGGCCTAGTAATAAAGATTATATCTATCCTAATATATATATTATTATCTAAGAGTTAAAGCTAAATACTTCAGAATAGCTAAGGAAACTGCAGTTTCTTAGTTATAGCAATCTTATACTCTAATAAGAGTTTACTTAACTAGAGATAGATTTTAAGAATAATAAGGAATATAAACCCTTTAACTAGATAAAACTTAAAAAGATTATTAAAAAGATTAGAGAAAAGGTTATATTTAGTTCTATAGAGGATATTAATAGTATTCTAGCCTTATACCTATTTCTTATAGTTTCTAAAAGTATTACTTAGCATTATATAAGCTAGTAAGACTAATAGTTAAATAAAGTAAGCTTTTCTATAAAGAATAGTAAAACTATTTACTTTAAGGTTAAATATAGAGTAATATATTAGGTACTTATTATATAAAATAAGGTTTACTAAATCTACTCTACTTCTATAAACTAAGCTATAGCTATACTAAATTATATTCTAACTTAGGTTAAACCACCTCACTTTATACTCCTTTCTAGAACACTTATTATAAATAGCCTGCTAGATTTAATATTTTCTCTATCTCTAATTAAAGATCTTTAGAGGTAGAAAGTAAATAGTAAGTATAATAATAATATAGAGCAGGATAATATTATAAAGTTATAGATAAAGCTTTAGTAATATAAAAATCAGCTTTAAGTAGGTATTTTAGTAAATAAGATATAAAAGATCACTAATATACTCTAATCCTACTTCTAGAAGGATAATTTAACTATATTCTTAGGCAAACTAGTTTTAGTTAAGCTACTATTAAAGATAGAGTTTAAGGAATACCTAATTAACAAAAAGTTCTATACTATACTTACTAAGCTTATATATAACACTAATATAGAGATTATAAAAAAGATATAGATAGCTCTTAATAGAGACTAAGATATTAATCTTAAAACTCTTAAAAATATCCTCTTTAGTAATCTAGATTTCTATAATATTATCTTAGCTATATAGTTCTCTAAATATATATTAATTCTTATAAAAGATATTAGGGTTATAACTATATTTAGTAGATTACCTTTTAGTATTAGAGAACTCTTAGAGCTATAGAGTTACTTAGACTTAATTCTAAAAGACACTAAGCTATATATTAATACTATTACCTAAAAGTGCTCCTAACTATAATCCTTAAAGTATATTCTCTAATAGGTAAAAAATAATAGAGAGGTATATAGTAATAGTATAGATCCTTAAAGTAGATATAGTAAACCTAAAAATATTATTATTCTAACTAACCTTTCTATAACTACTAAATAGATAAAGTAGTAAATAGAGAATAAGTTATATAAGGATTCTTACTAATCTATACTTATCTATATAAACTTATCTAAGTTAAGATAGTAAAAAGCTATAGATTAACTTAGTAAATTTCAAGAAAAGGATAGAATATTTAAGATATTTTCTAAGATATTAATAAGTATATATAAGCTATATAGCACTAACCTTAACTTTCTTAAGGTTACTAACTACTTAATACTATATTCTATTATTAGTAACTACTCTAAGCTTAAGTAAGCAGTAGCCTATATTAATAAAAGAGGTTAGCTACTTTCTATAAAGATATTTTACCTATAATCTTTAAACTAGGCTAGTAACACTATTATAGTAGAAAAGCAGAATAAATATAGAAAATAATTTAGCAAAAATAGAGTTTTAACTTAAGTTATAAAGCTTACTTAGATAACTACCTAGGTTTATAGTAATAAAGCTTTTAGCTAAAAAATATAGAAATTATAAAAAAGAGAGAAAAGGTTTATAGCTTTAAAGATTACTAAATAGATATTACTTTTTTAACTTTATATATTAAGTAATTATTAGATTTTTCTACTATTTATAAATAAAGTGTTAAGATAGTTTAGACTATAAGAATAAGTCTATTAATTAGTATGCTTTAGTAAAAGTAGAGGAATTATAACTATAATTATTAATATTATTTTTATTAGTTAGTATCTAAGCAGTTTCCCTCCTAAAGAGAGACTCTTATAATCTATTAGCAGAACTTATAGTAAATAGTCTTATAAAGGCCTTTCTATAACAGTCTTATAAGAGATTTATTATATAGTTAGACCTTATTAATAAGTTAACTATAATTATAAAGAAGAGTAATAAGACACTATTAGTAATGCTATACCTAGATTAGAGTAAACCCAGTGTTTTACTATTAAGTTATTATCACAAAGAGCACTACTATAAAGCCTTAGATAAAGAAGCCTATAACTAATTAGATTAAGGAATCTAAGCTTCACTACTATAAGCTAAATAATTACTATCTAAATAACCTTATAATATACTAGGAATAATAATAGAGGATAATATTAAAGAGATAACTATACTTTATAACTAACCTTACTAGGAACCTTAAGAGAGGGGTTAAGTAAGTTATAGTTACTAATATTAGAGATAGTCTAATAGGATCTAATACTATAGATAATCACCTACCTATATTACCTAATAGGTTAGATTCTAAGTATACTAAATAGTATAGCACTAGAATAACTATAATCTAGTTAGGTAAGCTATTCTCTATATATCTAAATGCTTCTATCTAAGAAAGCACCTTCCTTATACTAACTTACTAATTTTATAGAGTTTTAATAAGAAACTTGAATATAGTAGTAGTAAAATAAATAGTTTAGAGTATAAATTGCTTATTTTTAAAGACTATTATACTAAAGCTAGTATTTCCCTATAATAGTATATTAAGGCCTTCTCTCTAATATTAAAGAGTAATACTTAGTAACCTAGAAATCCTATTTAATACCCTCTTTACTATTAGACCTGCACTTAGTAAGAAATATAATAATAGTAATATACTTCTATAATATAAAATCTATAATACCTACTAAAGAGTTAGTAAGTGTAAACTAGCCCTCTATAAATACTCTATAAGCTTTTAAGACCTATATAATACCCTTTATTTATCTATTATTACTACTTTCTGCTCTAACTAAATCCTCACTATCTAATTTATAGCTTCTAAAAACCCTATTAAGTTTAAGGTAATATATATAGATTAATATTTCCAAAATAGTAACTAATAGTATAATTTCTGCTAAAACTAGCTAAACTAATAAGAAACTCCTCTATATTATCAGTTAATATATAATAACTGCTATAATAGCTCTAAATACTACTAGATTTACTATAAGTCTAATTATTATTTATAAAATCACTTAGCTAATAAATATATAAGCTTAAGTCTATAGAGAGTAATTAGAATCTATTAATAGTTAATAATAAAGTCTAGAGTAGTAAATTATCTTAGTAGTTCCCTCCTATCTTATAAAGTTTTTCCCTTTTATAAAAAAGAAGGCGCTATTATTAGACCTAGAATATTATAAACGCTAAATTGCTAAACCTCCTATAATACCCAGTTTAGCAGCTAGTAAGTATCCTTTTAAAGAGTAGTATACTCTCTATTAAATATACCTTATATTATAACTTTATCTAGCTAAACCTTATAGCTTTTAGCATATTCTATTATAGTTAAGTAATACTAGTTAGCAGTAACCTTAATAACCTTATCTAATCTATCCTTAAGAAACTTTAATAATAGTAACTATACTATAAGTAATATAGTATTACCTAGTTTTTATATAGAAAGCTAGAACTCTATTATTATAAAAGCATTAAGTAAGAAGTGCTACCTTAGATATTAAATAATATTACTAATAGATAAGAGAGTAAGCTAGTTATAAAAAGATATAAATCCTTAGCCTAGAAAATATATATTCTATTTAAGAAACCTAGTTTATATAATAAGGATACCTACTATAAGTTCCTTCTTTCTAAGTATTTATAAAATAAACCTTTAGCTATAATAAGGTACTACCTAAACTTTAACTATACTTAGATAGTATATAAAATTATTAATACTCTTTAGAATAATTAAGATATTACTAATAGTACTATTAGATATTTAGTAGGTAATTAAAACTATATTATCTTTAGTTAGTAAGTATATTAATAGTATTTAAGAATTAAAAAAATTCTCTATTATATAGAAGCTTTAAGATTATTAGCCTTTCTATAATAAGTATTAACTTTTCTCTAAGCTTATAGTATCTCTTATTATTAACCTACTAGAGGGTAATATCTTAATACTTAAGCTTAAGGTATCTATATCTATTCTAGTTAAATAAACTCTAAGTAAATAAACTTCTTTACTAACTTATATTATAGAGCCTCTTTCTATTTAATATAAAAAAAGCAGCTATAATAAAACTAAGGATAGCACTACTCACTAAACTACTACTAAAGTAAATAAGAAGTATTAATAAATATCTCTAGCTAGAGATATATAAACTTTTTATCTATAATCTAGATATAACACTAGTGTTTATATATTAGAGGCTAACTAGATACTACTTAGATACTAAGTAGTAGATATATATTACTTTTATTACCTTAGTATATATTATAATATAAATATTAAATAACTAGATATACTATTTATGCTTAGCATAGAGTTTAGAAACACCTAAGCTTACTAAGTACTTACCCTTTTCTTTTATAGATAGTTATATACTATACCTTAGTATAGAATATTAAAAGCAACTTAAATAACTATCTACTATATAGTAAAGATAAGTCTAAATATATAAAAAGCTATAAATAGGGTTAGATTTCCTGCTCTTATGATTACTATAGCCTTATTATAGCTATTAATATTCTTATTATTATTCTAGCTTATCTAGAGATTAAGGTTCTATATAGCGCCTAAGTATTCTTTATAGACTTATTTACTATAACGATTTATTCTTTTAGGACTTAGTATATATATTATTACCTAGGAGTTAAAGCTAAATACTTTAGAATAGCTTAGCAATCTATAGTTTCTTAGCTATAGTAATCTTATACTTTAATAAGGGTATAACTAACTAGAAATAGATTTTAATAGTAATAAGAAATATAAACCCTTTAACTAAATAGAACTTAAAAAGATTATTAAAAAAATTAAAAAGAAGGTTATATTTAGTTCTATAGAAGATATTAATAGTATTTCTACTTAATATCTATTTTTTATAGTATTAAGAAATACTATTTAGTATTATAGCAGCTAGTAAGAATAATAGCCTACCTTACTATATAGTCTAATTAATACTAATCTCTAAGATAGAAAGTAAATAGTAGGTATAATAGTAATATAGAGTATAATAAGATTATAGAGATATAAATAAAGCTTTAATAGTATAATAATTAGCTTTAAGTAAGTATATTAATAGATAAGATATAAGAGATTACTAATATACTCTAATCCTACTTTAAGAGGAATAACTTAACTATATTTTTAGATAAAATAGTTTTAGTTTACTATAGTTAAAGACAGGCTCCACACTATACTTACTAAGCTTATATATAATACTAATATAGAGGTTATAAAGAAGATATAGCTAGCTCTAAATAGAGACTAAGATATTAATTCTAGAACTCTTAAAAATATACTTTTTAGTTATCTAGGTTTCTATAATATTACCTTAGCTATATAGTTCTCTAGATATATATTAATTTTTATAAAAGGTATTAAAGTTATAACTATATCTAGTAGATTACCTTTTAGTATTAGGGAACTCTTAGAGCTATAGAGTTACTTAGACTTAATTCTAGAAGATATAAAGCTATATATTAGTACTATTATCTAAGACTGCTCCTAACTATAATAGTTAAAGTATATTCTCTAACAGGCAAAAAATAATAGAGAGATATATAGTAATAATATAGATTCTTAGAGTAGATATAGTAAACCTAAAGATATTATTATTCTAACTAACCTTTCTATAACTAGAAGTAGTAAATAGAGAATAAGTTATATAATAGTTCTTATTAATCCACACTTATCTATAAAAACTTATTTAAGTTAAGGCAGAAAGAGGCTATAAATTAGCTTAGTGAATTTTAAGAAGAGAATAGAATATTAAAGACGTTTTCTAAGATATTAGTAAGTATATATAAGCTATATAGCACTAGCCTTAACTTTCTTAAGGTTGCTAGCTACTTAGTATTATATTCTATTATTAAGGACTACTCTAAGCTTAAGTAAGTAGTAGCCTATATTAATAAGAAAGGCTAGCCCCTTTATATAAAGATATTTTACCTATAATCTTTAGACCAGACTAGTAATACTATTATAGCAAAAAAGCAGGATAGATATAGAGAATAATTTAGTAAAAACAGAGTTTTAACTTAAGTTATAAAGCTTACTTAGATAACTACTTAGGCTTATAGTAATAAAGCTTTTAGACTAAAAATATAGAAATTATAAAAAATATAGATTAATTATAATACTAATCTTTTAAAGTAATCTAAATATAAAATATACTAATAATCTTTATACTTAAATTTAAGCTATATATTATATAGTGCTAGGTTTAGAAAAACCTTATAAAGGCAGTTTCTAAGCCTCTATATAAATCTATATCTAAAGATAGATTAGATATTATATATCTCCTTAATTATATAAGAGATCTATAGTTATTTTAATATAAAGGACTTAAATAGAAAATATATAATATAAACTTATATAAAATACTTTATAGTTTAATTTAGTAACTCCCTATAATAAATATAGTATAACCTATAGTTACTAGAACACTTCTTATCTCTTAATAGAAAAGTAGTCCTATATATAATATAATCTAATCTAATGCTTCTTTCTTAGATATTAGGGAGCTTATATAGGAGACTAGCTATTATTAGGTATATCTTTAAGAGGTTTTACCTCTACTAAATACTTAGCTAAAGTTAACTTATCTATATTCTTCTCTAAGTTTCTTATAGAGAGAGCAGGTAATTAGTTATTATTAGCTAGATTAGTAATAAACTTAGTATTAAAAGGTTATATAGTAAAAATAAGCTTATTAGTATTAAATAGAGATTATAAGCTATCTTTATCTTTAGTCTAAGAAAGGGTTTTAACTATTTCTAAATCTAGTAGGTACTAAATTATATTAGTTAATTAAGTAGTAATAATAGTAAGGTTATAGATCTATACCTTTAGTTAGTAGTATTACTATTAAAGCTAGTACTACTTTTATCTTTAGTTTACTAAGTCTAACTAATAATAGAGAGAAGGGGTTAAACACTAAGCAGCTCTTATTGCTTTATAATAGAGTCTTTATCTCTTACTAAGCCTTTCTAATTAATAAAGAAGCCTCTAAACTGCTAGATCTAGGAGATATAGATACTTAATCTATATTAATTATCTTAATTAAAGATATAAAGACTAATAGGTTAGTTAGATCTAACTCTATAAATAGAAAATCTTTATTATAGAAACTATAAAAGTAGCTAGTTATATATCTCTTTTTGCTATACTACTAAAATAGGGTTTTATTAGCCTTATATTCTTTATATTTACTTTTGAAGTATAGCTTATAACTAGTATATATTATATAGATATAATTTAGATACTATCTAGTTATTAGATAACTTACTTTATTAGCAGCAAATCTTAACTAAACCTTAAAAACTGCTAATAAGTTTTAATTAACTTCTAATACTAAAGTAGATATTAGGTATATCTTAATATTAATATAACTATAGAAAGTGATAAATAGCAGTATTATTATAAAGAATAGAGGAACTAGATTATATTTACTTTTCTCTTTATAGATACTAAAAGTAGAGCTTAATTAATATTAAATTATATAGCCTGTTTTTAAATACTTATAACTAATATCTTTATCTATTATCTATACTAGCTGCTTATATTTTAGGTCTTCTATACTATTACCTTTTATTATATAAGATATATATTAAAAATAAGGTAAGTATATAACTAATACCTAAGTACCTAACTCTAGTCTATTAAAGTTAGCTAATAGGTAAATAAACCAGCTAATTTCTATAACTAGATAATTATTAAGTATCTTCTATAAGAGTTAGGGGAAGTTAGTAATAATCTAGTCTAGCTAATAAACCAAAATTTAAATCTCAGCTATCTAGTTCTAAAACTAAAAGAGTTAGAAATTTCTATCTAAGAACTATATATTAACTAGCTTACCTATTATAGTTATTTAAAAAGAGATAGTCTAATTACTTAGTGGGGATATCACCTTAATCAGCTAAAATTCCAAGAATTTATTTTTCATTACTATATTAAAAGAGAAACTATAATAATAGAATCTATAATATATTAAACTAAAGAAGGAAATACCTTCTTAAATAAATATAAATACTACTACTAACTATTAAACCTCACTCTAAATAATTAGTTTTAATTAATTCTACTATAAGTAGATCTAGTAATCTATAGATCTTTTAAGCTATTTAGTATATTACTAAATATACCTTATAGTTACTAAGCTAGTTAAAGTAGTAAATAGTTAAGAAATTATAAATTATAGATATTACTCACTAAAAGGTGTATAAAAACTTAGCAGGCTTTATACCTATTCTCTTTAGAAATCCACTACAATTATTAAATATAGATTAGAGTTAGAGCATTAAGTTTTTTAGCTACTAGTAATCTTAGATATTACTAACCTAAGTAGGTTTAATAACTTATACTAATTACCTTATAGATAACTAAATATAATTTAAAGTTAGAGCCTAAAGTTAGATAGCTACTAGCAATCTTAGATATTTTTAGACTAAGTAGGTCTATAAACTTTATAATATCTATACCCTTTTCTTTTACCTAATAATAGTAATAGAAGTAGTAGTATTAGAGCTTATAAAACTTAAATAAATAGCACTAAAGCCTGTTTTATTAGATAATTAAAGTTTAATATTATAGCTTAAAATATAGCTAGAGTATTATAAGTCTTAAGTAGATATTACCTATACTTACTCTATAATTATTAATAGATAAATATTAAAATTATTTATATATAATATAACTTAGATAAATATATTACTTAGCTATATCTAATCTAATAACTCTATAAGCTATTTATAATACCTCCTTAAAGAGAACGTTATAGTTCTAGTAGAGCCTACTAAGCCTAAAATTTTCTAAAACTAGGGCAGCAGGCGCTAGTAAGCTGAAGTTCTATAGTATTAGTATTACTACCTAAAACTATAGCATCCACTCTACTTATTACTAATTTTAAATTTACTACCTAGCAGTTAGAACCTACTAAAGATACTATAACTAGCTTTAAAGTAGACTAGCTCTAACTCTATAGCACTACTCTAATATAAACTAGTAGTATAAACACCTATAAGAAACTCTATAATATTCTTTATAAGCAGGATAACTAGTATTACTAGAATACTTTAAACTCTATAGTATAAATATAGTATAAGTTAGTTTTCTGGGATATTTAACTAGGTGCTATTAAGGCGTTCTATAATAATATATATAATAAATCTATAATAGAAATTATATACTACTAGATCTGTTACTAATAACTTTCCCCTAGTTAGCTTTAGGATATTATATAGCTCTTTTTCTAACCTCTCTATAACTCTATATTAGTAGAGATACTATAAGCTAACTAAGTATATTTTTCCTATATAATATACTTTCCCTATAGTCCAGGTATAATATTCCCTATCTGTAATAACTACTTTAAGTTATTAGAGAAGAGTTATCTTCTATATATATATAGAGTAAATAACCTTATAATTAGATATATCTATACCTATCCTAATAAGCTTATAGATTTATCCCTACTTAAGGAGCAGCTTATTGAAATCTACACCCTATATAGATAGATTATAAAGCTAATTATTAATATTAATAAGGAGATAAATAGCTACTACTAAAAGCTAAAGAGAGGATATATCACTATATTCTCTAATAATATCTAAGAATTAGCTACCTGAGTTCTGTTATATCCCCTAGTAGAAGAGTAAGAATAAATATATATATATATTATTAGACTATAATAACCCCTTTCTAGTAACCTTTTATTTATCCTATCTATTAATTCCCTCTAGCTAAGGCAGGTGCTTTAATAGTTAAAGCCAAATAATAATCTCTACTAGGATATTACTATTAGTGAGATAAATCTATAGTTTTAGGCAAACCCTATATTAGGCACTAATATACCTTAAGAGCTTATTAACTATATAGTGTGATATAAAACCTATACTAAAGATAATATATAGGAAGGCTATTATATACTAGTATCTAAAAGGGATACTATATAGAAGCCTATCTGTAATACTATAAAAGTACTAGTTATGCTACTAAATAGGGAAACTAATATAGTGTATATTAAGATAGCTAGTAATAACAGCCTGAGAGCAATCCAGTCTATTAAGGAAGAACCTAATAATATAGAAATTTATACTATTAAGTATAAAATATTAAAACTAACCTCTATAGACCTTTTAGCTATTAATATTGCTGCTAACTACAGAGTTATAGAGTATCTCTAACTTATAAGGGCTATCCTTTATATAGAAGATTGCTGCTTCTAGGGCCTAAAGCCCTAGAACTATATAGTAGATATCACTAATATATATACTAGAGTTAATAAAGAGCTATATATTACTAATTAAAAACCTAAAGTATTTACTAATTTAAATAATTCTGACTTTTCCTCTAAGACCTTTCCCTACCTCTTTCTATAGAGGCGGGGAGGACTATATAGGCTGCCTGCCTATAATAATATAGCTAATAGCGCTATATATAGTCTAAGCTAGCTATATTAAACTAGTAGTTTTTATCTAAGGCTATAAACTAGACTCTTACTATACTAATATAGTTAGTTACTTATAATAAAAATTAACACCCCTATAAGCTAATACTTTACCAGGTAGCTACTTTATAACTTATATAATATTCCCTTTTTTTGCCTTTAATATACTTATAAGATTAGATAATAGAAGAATAAGTTATACTAAGATAGCTAAGAGTTTCTTTTTAAGAATTAAGTATATTATTAAGACCCTTATAGCTAATAATATTATAGCTATAGAAATAGAATATTATAAACACTAAATAACTAGTAATATAGATATTATCTTTTTAATATATAAGATTAGCTTATTTAGTAATACTAAGTATATATTAAATAATAAGTATCTTAACTCTTAAAGAAAGATTAAATCTCTATATCTAGTATATAGTATATCTAGTATCTAGTTTACTATTAACTCTAATAACCTTACTAATAAGGTAAATATAAAACTTACTACTATAATAGCTTTAGATAATAAAGTTACCTTTAGAAATATACTTAACTACTTTAGATACTACCTAATTAGTATATCTTATAAAGTTAGAGATCCTATTAATAGCACTACCTTTTTTTACTATAAAATTAACCTCTTCTTTAAATATTATATTACTATTAGCTAAAACTCAGTATTTAGTTATATTACTAGCTACTTTAGCTATATAGAATTAAATAAATAAGGGGCTCTATATATCTATAGGCTTATATAGCTCTATATAAATAATAACTTACCTAATCTCTTCCTAAACTTAGTAAATAAGGCAGACTATATATATATAAACTAAGTCTATAACTATATTAATTTAGTCTTTAGTAAAGTATATCTTCTATATAAATAGTTAACACTTAAGCTTATAATAAACAGAGCTATAATAATAAAGTCTCTTAGCTTTATAGATAAGGAGAGAGTATCTATAGTAATATTAGCTACCTAACTAATAACCTTAGTATACTTAATACTACTTATAACTTAGAGGTCTTATAAATAGCCTAACACTACTAGATATACTTATATAGAGTAACTTATACTAAGTATAGCTTTAATAATAAATATAACCTAACTACTAGAAAATATCCTTATCACTTTAAGGCACTATAGGCAAAAAGAGATAAAACAGAGTTTATAGCTAATAGAATCCTCTATATATATTATAACTATAAGAGAATTAATTAATATTATCTAGCCTTAATAGTTAGACTAAGGTATAATATTAATACCACCTTTCTACTAACTAATACTACTAGCCTATTAATAATCTACTATATAATAAACTACTCTATAAGGCCTCTGGCTACTGTATAGTGATTTTACCTGCTTTGTAACAGACCTTCTAACTCCGCACTGCGCCTCCTGATAATATATATAGCCTTTGGTTATATAATCCTATTCTAACCACAGCTGCACTTATATATGCCTATCTTACCAGACAGCCTTATAATCCTTAACTTTGCAGTTTAATAATAATATCTGTTAACTTATCCTCTTATCTATTATCTATGCTGCTAATACTGTCTCTATTACTACTTTGTCTGCTAGCTTTGCTGTTATTAGCAATGCTCTCTCTGTTTAGTATAAGCTATACTTACTAATATTTAAGCCCTATAGAGCTGCCTTAACCTTAGTATTATAGAGGGCCTGTTTAAAGAAGGGCTAATATATAGGGTGTGTAATAACCTAATTAACTTCTAATACTATATTTACTTATTTATATATAATATTATTATATATCTAGTTATTTCCTATAGAGGTATTAATAAGGGCTCTTCTAAGAGCTATACTAATAATATGCTATTAGTGTTATCTAAGCTGCTTAATAAAATAGAGTGTTTTATTAATTATATTAATGCTAAAATCTTATGTGATCTTTTATATATTATTAACGTTAATAGGTGTGCCTTATATGTGGCTAGTATATTAATATGCTAGGTCTAGTACTAATATCTTAGAGGACTTATTATAGGTTATAGGATAAAGATAAGAAAGAGAGTTAGATATAAAGCCCTGCTTATAGAGCTTTTTATATTTCTAGCTGTGAGAACCTCTTAGAAGGTTAAGGAGTTATCTCTTATATATGCAGCACCTTGCTAGAAGGTTAACCTTTAAGCGAGGAGTTATTAGATATCTTATATAGTAGCATTTACTTTGCTAGAAGGTTTACCCTTTAGGCGTTTTTCCCAAGCTATAAGAGCCTTAGTAGCCTATTTAGCCCTAATATAATTAGTTCTGTTATATACAGCGCGGTGTTACCTGCACTGTTACTATTCTGCTAGTCTATTTAGCTAGAGCGCGCGTCTGATATTATGCAGTGATATTTAGAGGGTTTGCTTACTAGCAGAAATATATTAGGTTCCTATATTATTATCCTTAACTAGTAGAGGGTATAGGTTAAAGTGCTTCTATAGTGTTTCCCAAATTATATCTATAAACTGGGTGAATTTGTTATAGTCTTTTTTATAGGGGGCTGCGTTATAACTATAAACTTAAACTACTCTATAAAGCTTAATATACTACTCTAGAAATATATAGCACTAATAAAAATAGTATTAGAGAATATAGTTAAGCAAAATAATAATATAATTAATATAGAAAATAATACTACTAAGAGTAATTATATTAATAATAAAGCCTACTAGTTTCTTATAAAAATAGCTAATTAGATATTCTTAAGTTATAAATTATCTATAATAGAGGTCTGCTCTAGCCTCTTAAAATATAGTAATAGCTACTCTAGTAAGGTAGTATAAGTTAATATCTACACAAACTCTATATACTAAGCTATTTTCTAGTAATAACTAGGTCTCTATAATACTACTAGATCTAAGGCAGCTAGATATACTAGCCTAGATATTATTAGCTTAGATAGAAATAGATATTACTTACTAAAACTAGATACTTATACCTACTATAGGCTGCTTTTTAACTATCTTTACCTATATAAATAGATTTTAATTATTAATATATAGAAGCTAAGTTAGTAATAAAATAGCACCTAAATATCCTTTGCTAATAGCCTTTTTAATACTAACAGATAGGTATAGAAGCTTATAAGGCAAAGCTAGATTCCTATTATTACTAGGTATTTAGACTATATTAAATCTAGTATAATAGATAGCTACTATTAAAGATAGTATCTTCCTGCTAATCTATAATATATCTTACTAACTTATATATAGATCTGCTATTTTGCTACTTATACTCTTTATGCTATAGCAGGACTTTATCTCCTATACTAATAGAAATGCTATAGCTATATAAACTAACCTCTCTAAATAACTACTAGGCTAGATTACCTTAGTTATTAAAAATATCTAACTCCTATATAAAACCGCTAAGAACACTAAGCTTAATTAGTAACTATAGATAAGCTATAGTAAAGGAGATAAGAGCACTAAATTTAATAGGGCTAACTATAAAGATTTACTAGGTGTTAGCTATACTTTTAGTTACTTAAACCTAATAGAATCCTTTATTAATATAGTAGCTTAGCTTTAAGATAGAGATACTAATAAAGGCTGGGACTATAAGGGCTAGAAAGGATAGTAAATAATATAACTCCACCTATAAATAGGCTAGAATAATAAAAATAGGCTTAAAAGATATATAAAGTAATTTGCAGATCTAATTAAAAGAGATTACTGAAAATAAGTATAAATTTGCTAAGAAATTCCTAAAAAAACCTAAGAATTAAGTATTAAGATATTAATAATAATAATAATAAGTTCTCCCCTCTTCTATGCTCCTCCTCCCCCCTTTACTATAGTTCTTTTATAATAGACCTATATACTAAGAGAGCTCTCTTAGAAATTATACTACTAAGTTCTATTTATTCTATTCTAATTATCCTTTTAAAACTCTTTATAATATTATAAAAGAAAGTCTTAATAGATAAATAAATCTACTTATATAAAAATATATAAAATCCTATTTATAAACCTTTCTATTTAATAGTTTCTTCTTAGTAAATAATTTTACTATTAAGAAGATCTATTAGGTGTTATTATTTTTTATTATAAACTATATCTTAATAATAGCTTTATAACCTCCTTTTTCTTATTATATTTCTTATTCTATTCTAAACCCTAATATAGCTAAAACTATCCTCTCTACTAAAATAGGTATAAGAAATTATAGTAATATAACTCTTTAAAAGTGTTTTACTCTATTTATTTCTATTAATTAACTCTCTATTAAATATAGTTTTCTCTATTATAGTTATATTTATTTAAAATATTAGAATATTTAAAATAAGATAGTATATCTATAATTATAACTTATAATTAAGGTTTAGCACTTATACTTTAACTTAGTATTTAAAGGACTTATATTTAAAGTTAGTATTTTAGATAATTAAGTTTACTATTTAATATATTAGATAAAGCTAACTTTAGTAAATCTCTTAGAGGGGAAATTCTAGGCTTATTATTATTTCTAAAGTTTTCTATATTATTATCTAGAAGTAAGAATTAGCTAGGTTTAGATATAGAGAATTATATAGGGAAAAAAGGATTTTTCTTAAAGTCTTATTAGCTATATAGGATATCTTATAGAGTAAAGCTAATATTAATAGGTATATTATAATATTCTATAATAATAGCAGAAATATATTAGTTAACTAAAGGGATTTCTATATTAGTAAAGAGTTCTCTATCTCTTCTAGCTATATAGCTAAATTATAGTAATAGGATACTCTCTTAAAAGAATACTTAGACCTATTTAATATATCTAAGTCTATATATAAACCTATCTCTTTATTAGGTTAAATTAACTATATAGTAACTAGTTAATAGGATTATTCTAAGATATACTAAGGCTCTTATCTTATAGTACTATCTATTAAGATTATTTATAGTATCTATAAATTATTAGTTACTTTTTAAATTCTATATAGAGTTTTAGTAAAAGTAATTACTATTTACTTAGTTTATAATAATTATTATCTAATACTTATTACTATAATTAAGTAATAAGAAGGTAGCTATAATATCCTAAAAGTTACTTATACCTCCTCTTATTATCCTAACTATATCTACTATAATCTCTATTTTAGATATCTAAGATAGCTCTTAAGGTAGGATATAAATAGAAAGTAGAAACCCTCTAATTATAAGTTTAAAAAGGCTTATAACTTTAAAGTTATCTAAGTTTTTTTATCTTATTAGTATTTCTTATATATTATAGAGGTTAAAAAGATATTTTATCTTTTCTATATTATTAATAACTAATTCTTATTTATATTTAGTTATTAGATAATCTGCTAACTATTAGTTATTTTATATATATTAAGAAACTACTAAAATAGGTTAATTATTATTTAATATAGAGTTAGTAAGCCTTATATAGTTAAAAATCACTAAGTTATTATAGAATTTAAAGATAACTTATTCTACTAAAAAGAGTATAAGGTATAGTAATATTAATAATTTTATAAACCTAGAATAATTATAATACTTTAATAAATTAATTAGTTACTACTAATTATTTACTCTTTTATACTTCTTAATCTTATCTCTTATTACTATATTTTAAATAGTTAGATACTTTAATAATTTTTTATTACTTTTTAAGGTTTTAGTATTAGATATATTAGTAGGTTAGGTTTATAAATAAATATTCTTAGATATAAATAGGTTAAGACTTATTTTATTAGGTAAGAAGAGCTTTAAGTTTATAAATTATAGGATATACTTATCCTTCTAGTCTTTTATTACTTCTAGTACTATCTACTTTAGTATTCTCTTTCTATCTTTAAAGGCTTAGTCTTAAATAGTTCTATTTAGCTTTAAAGAGACTTAATACTTTTTAAATAGCTTTTTATTTATAAAAGTTACTAATAGTTAGTTAATCTAGGTCCTTTTTCTTATTTATAGAAGCTATTTTAATAATACTAAACTTCTAGATTATATAAAAGATCTAAACTAGTTAACTAGATATAGACTAAAAGTCTATAATAGAGGTTTAGTATAGTAAAAGTTAATTAGATATAGTTATTTTAATAAGACTTTAGTTATAATAGCTAGAGCTCTAGATAAGACTTTAGTTATAATATATATTAGAGTTTATAGTCTTTCCTCTACTCTTTTTTCTAACTACTAATTATTATAAAACTAGTTTTATTTATTATATAAGTTAATTAGTAGCTCTAAAAAGACTACTCTATTTAATTTAAATACTTATAGATAGATAAATAGTATATCTAGTACTTTCTTTTTAAGCTAAGTAGTTATACTATCTCTTAGACTTCTATTATTAAAGTTATCTTCTATACTTCTAATTATATAGTATTAAAGAAGTTATCTAGCTTTAATAGGTTTTATAAGGTAATATATAATTACTATAATATCTATAAAGTATATTAGAGTTTTAATTTCTAATATCTTAATAGTATTATATAAGCTAATAATAATATATTATAGTTTAAAAAGAGGAAATAACTTCTATATTATATCTAGAGTTTTACTCTAGTATTTAATAAGTATATATTTTATTAGTAAATTAGAAAGATATATCTAGCTAGTTATATCTTAGTATTATAGAGGTAGAGTTTTATATTTAATTATTAGTAGTTAATATATTAGTTTTCCTATAGATTTAAAGCCTAATATATCTTTAATAATCTAGCTTTATATCTAGAATTAGCTTTTATTTAGTTTATAAGATATAAAATCTATTAGTTATCTAATATTAGAAATAGAAAGCTTTAAGGATCTTAGCTCCTAAATATAGTTATCTAGAGCATTATTATTATTAAAAATAATCTTTGTTATTATAATATTTTTAAAAAGAAAGTTAGTAGGAGAAAAGAGTAAGTAATTTACAGACTAAATAGATAGATTAAATAAAGGTAATTATAAAATCTGAAAATATTATAGTATAGTAGTTAGTATTAATTATCTCTTATTTAAGAAAATAGATTAGATAGTATATATAAATATAGATAAAAAAGAGAAAATCTTAGAGATTAAAAGGATTAATAATACTCTCTTATACCTACTAATTACCTTAAAGTACTAGTAATTTATTAATATCTTATAAAAGAAATAATTAACTTTTTTCTTTCTTAGCTCTCCTAGCTTTAATAAAGGTAAAGTAAACTTAAAATAAAAAATCTAATAATATATCTAATAGTAAATTAGAGCAGTTATTTATAAAGAAAAAATAAAGGAAATAGTATCTATTAATAGTTATTAAAGTAAGAGATCTAGTTATAAAACTAGGTAAATATTTTTCTCTATTCTCTAATATTAACTTCTCTTTCTCTAATAGTTATCTTTCTCTCTATCTCTTAATCTTAACTTAACTCCTCTAAATTCTTCTTCTTATATCTATAAATTATCTTCTCTTATTATAGCTAACTATAACTTTCTTATATTAATAAAGGCTAGAACTATAAGAGCTAGAAAGAATAGCAAATAATATAACTTTATCTATAAATAGGCTAGAATAATAAAAATAGGCTTAAAAGATATATAAAGTAATTTATAGATCTAATTAAAAGAGATTACTAAAGATAAGTATAAATTTACTAAGAAATTTCTAAAAAAACCTAAAAATTAAGTATTAAGGTATTAATAATAATAATTATAAGTTTTTCTCTCCTCTATACTTCTCTTCTCCTCTTTACTATAGTTCTTCTATAATAAACCTATATACTAAGAGAGCTCTCTTAGAAATTATACTACTAAGTTCTACTTATTCTATTCTAATTATTCCTTTAAGACTCTTTATAATATTATAAAGAAAAGTCTTAATAGATAAATAAATCTACTTATATAAAAATATATAAAATCCTATTTATAAACTCTTCTATTTAATAGTTTCTTCTTAGTAGGTAATTTTACTATTAAAAAGGTCTATTAGATACTATTATTTTTTATTATAAACTATACCTTAATAATAGCTTTATAACCTCCTCTTTCTTATTATATTTCTTATTCTATTTTAAACTCTAATATAGCTAAAACTATTCTCCCTACTAAAATAGGTATAAGAAATTATAGTAATATAACCTTTTAGGAGTATTTTACTCTATCTATTTCTATTAATTAACTCTCTATTAGATATAGTCTTCTCTATTATAGTTATATTTATCTAAAATATTAAAGTATTTAAAATAAGATAGTATATCTATAATTATAACTTATAATTAAGGTTTAGCACTTATACTTTAACTTAGTATCTAAAAGACTTATATTTAAAGTTAGTATTCTAGATAATTAAGTTTACTATTTAATATATTAGATAAAGCTAACTCTAGTAAATCTCTTAGAGGGAGAATCCTAGGCTTATTATTATCTCTAAAGTTCTCTATATTATTATCTAGAAGTAAGAGTTAGCTAGATTTAAATATAGAGGGTTATATAGGAAAGAAAGGATTTTTCTTAAAGTCTTATTAACTATATAAAGTATCTTATAAAGCAAAGCTAATATTAATAGATATATTATAAAATTCTATAGTAATAGCAGAAATATATTAGTTAACTAAAAGGATTTCTATATTAGTAAAGAGTTTTCTATCTCTCCTAGCTATATAGCTAAATTATAGTAATAAGATATTTTTTTAAAGAAATACTTAGACCTATTTAATATATCTACGTCTATATATAAATCTATCTCTTTATTAAGTTAAATTAACTATATAGTAACTAGTTAATAGGATTATTCTAAGATATACTAGGGCTTCTATCTTATAGTACTATCTATTAAAATTATTTATAGTATCTATAAATTATTAGTTACTTTCTAAATTCTATATAGAGTTTTAGTAAAAGTAATTACTATTTACTTAGTCTATAATAATTATTACCTAATAACTATTACTATAATTAAATAATAAGAAAGCAGCTATAATATTCTAAAAGTTACTTATATCTTCTCTTATTATACTAACTATATCTACTATAATCTCTATTCTAGGTATCTAAGATAGCTTTTAAAGTAAAATATAAATAGAAAGTAAAAACTCTCTAATTATAAGCTTAAAAAGGCTTATAACTTTAAAGTTATCTAAGTTTTCTTATCTTATTAATATCTCTTATATATTATAGAGGTTAGAAAGATATTCTACCTTCTCTATATTATTAATAACTAATTCTTATTTATATCTAGTTATTAGGTAATCTGCTAACTACTAGTTATTTTATATATACTAAAAAACTGCTAGAATAGGTTAATTATTATTTAGTATAGAGTTAGCAGGCCTTATATAGTTAAAAACTACTAAGTTATTATAGAATTTAAAGATAACTTATTCTGCTAAAAAGAGTATAAGATATAGTAATATTAATAGTTTTATAAACCTAAAATAATTATAATACTTTAATAAATTAATTAGTTATTACTAATTATTTACTCTTTTATATTTCTTAATCTTATCTCTTATTACTATATTCTAAATAGTTAGATACTTTAATAATTCTTTATTATTTCTTAAAGTCTTAGTATTAGATATACTAATAGGTTAGGTCTATAAATAAATATTCTTAGATATAGGTAAGTTAAGACTTATTCTATTAGATAAAGAGGGTTTTAGATCTATAAACTATAGAATATACTTATCCTTTTAGTCTTTTATTACTTTTAGTACTATTTACTTTAGTATTCTCTTTTTATCTTTAAAGACCTAGTTTTAAATAGTTCTATCTAGCTTTAAAGAGATTTAATACCTTTTAAATAGCTCTTTATTTATAAAAGTTACTAATAATTAGTTAATCTAGGTCCTTTTTCTTACTTATAGAAGCTATTTTAGTAGTACTAAACTTCTAGATTATATAAAAGATCTAAACTAGTTAACTAGGTATAAACTAGAAGCTTATAATAGAGGTTTAGTATAGTAAAAGTTAATTAGATATAGTTATTTTAATAAGACTTTAATTATAATAGCTAGAGCCCTAGATAAGACTCTAGTTATAATATATATTAGAGTTTATAGTCTTTCTTCTACTCTCTTTTCTAACTACTAATTATTATAAAACTAGTTTTATCTATTATATAAGTTAATTAGTAGCTCTAAAAAGACTACTCTATTTAATTTAAGTACTTATAGGTAAATAAATAGTATATTTAGTACTTTCTTTTTAAGCTAGATAGTTATACTATTTTTTAAGCTTTTATTATTAAAGTTATCTTCTATATTTCTAATTATATAGTACTTAAGGGGTTATCTAGCTTTAATAGGTCTTATAAGATAATATATAATTACTATAATATTTATAGAGTATATTAGAATCTTAGTTTTTAATATTCTAATAGTATTATATAGATTAGTAATAATATACTATAGTTTAGAAAGAGGAAATAACTTCTATACTATATCTAGAATTTTACTTTAGTATTTAATAAGTATATATTTTATTAGTAAATTAGAGAAATATATCTAGCTAGTTATATCTTAGTATTATAGAGATAGAGTTTTATATTTAATTATTAATAGCTAATATTTTAGTTTTCTTATAGATTTAAAGTCTAATATATCTCTAATAATCTAGTCTTATACTTAGAATTAGCTCTTACTTAGTTTATTAGATATAAAATCTATTAGTTATTTAATATTAAAGGTAAGAAGCTTTAAGGATCTTAGCTTCTAAATATAATTATCTAGAATATTACTATTATTAAAAATAATCTTTCCTATTATAATATTTTTAGAAAGAAAGTTAGTAAGAGAAAAGAGTAAGTAATTTATAGACTAAATAAATAGATTAAATAAAGTTAATTATAAAATCTAAAAATATTATAGTATAGTAGTTAGTATTAAATATCTCCTATCTAAGAGAATAGATTAGATAGTATATATAAATATAAATAAAAAAGAGAAGATCTTAGAAACTAAAAGAGTTAATAATACTTTTTTATACCTACTAATTATCTTAAAGTACTAGTAATTTATTAATATTCTATAAAAGAAATAATTAACTTCTTTCTCTCTTAGCTCTCTTAGCCTTAATAAAAGTAAAATAAACTTAAAATAAAAAATCTAATAATATATCTAATAGTAAATTAGAGTAATTATTTATAAAAAAAGAATAAAGAAAATAGTAGCTATTAATAGTTATTAAAGTAAGAGATCTAGTAATAAAACTAGGTAAATATTCTCCTCTATTTTCTAATATTAACTTCTCTTTCTCTAATAGTTATCTTTCTCTCTATTTCTTAATCTTAACTTAACTTCTCTAAATTCTTCTTCTTATATCTGTAAATTACCTTCTCTTATTATAGTTAACTATAACTTTTTTATATTAGATATTAAAAACACTAATTAGCTATATTCTTATTATCTTTCTCTAAAAGCTACCTTTTAGATACTTAGTTTTAATATCCTTATATCTTAGATAAAGTAGAATAATATATCTCTTTTTATTTAGTACTTTAATAACTAGCTTTAGGTAATCCTCTTTTTCTTATACTTCTTATTACTTAACTAATATTTATTATCTTTTTAGGCTACTATAAGCCTTACTTAGCTCTAACTTAATATTTCTAGTAATAAATATTTAAGAGTAGCTGTTGCGCTAACACTATAACCCGTAAAGCGGCAGGATATGCACTGCACTTAATGGATATATATAAGGTTATATAACCTATTACAGAGCATATATATATAGTTTAACACTACTACCCATATAGTTAAGTGGAACTTCTAAATAGATATATATTAACTTACAGGCTTTTAATATATATATATAAAGGGAGCCCTGAGTCCTATATAACCCTTATCCTAGCATGAAACTAATACTGATTAGTGGTTAACCTTATAAGTTACACCACTTAACTCCTATAGATTAGTAAGGATATTACTTAAAGAGGCAAAGTAATAACTCCTATACTAGGTTTATAATCTAGTATATAAGGGACTTATCTTTATACTACCCAGGTTATTAGGTATAAGGGGTAGGTCTGCTTGCCTTATAGATATAGCCTTATAGAGAGAATTTATATATAACTTTATTAATCTCCTACTTATATTCTAGAACTAAGCAACTATAAGTATTATTTAATAATTCTAAGACTACCTTATAATAGGTAGAGTATATACTACCTATAATTCTCTATAAGTTATAGATTAACTCTTTATAATTATTATAGAGGATAACTTCCACTTTTAGATAACTGAGAAAGCAGAAGAATAAGTAAGTAAGAATACTATATTTATAAAGCTATAGAAAAATAAAAACTTTACTAGAGAAATTATAGGTAGTAATAGCAAGAAAAGAGCAAAGTCTATACCTTTATAGACTAATAATAGGAAAAATATACCTATAAATAATAAGGCTCTATAACTAGTTAACCTTAGTTTAACTTTAAATACTAACCCTGCTCTAAATATCACAAATACTTAGATTAGACTTAATAATAATATATACTCACTCACACACTAACTTATAGACCTAACTAAGCTATATACTAATAAGATAAAGTATAGTGGTAAAGATATAGATATTTTAAAGCTAAAACTCTATATCTTCTAGAATATATATAAGAGGGCAGGCCTCATAAAGGAATAAACACTATTTGCTTTTCTAATTATACTTAAAGAAAGAGTATTATATTATTACTATAAGACAATTTGCTAAATTCAGCCTTATCTTAACCTAGACCAGATTATTACTAAGCTTAGTAAACATTTTAAAACAGAGAAATTTAAATAAGCATACCTCACTAAATAGAATACTACTATACTTATATTAATTATAAATAACAATCTATCTATAACAAAGCTTAAGGCCTTAGATTTACTAATTAACACTCTCACAAAGATATAACCTATATTAGATACTATCTATAAAAGTAATAAGATCCTATATAACTAACTCCTTTAAGGTTACTAAGGGGTTAAGAAATATAAACAAGCCACTATAAACCCCATAACAAAGTTTAAGAGCCTATATAACCAGCTTAAAGTTATAATTAGCAATATAGTTACGTTTAGGAACAGTTAATCACCTCTATAACTATAATACCATACTAAGTAATACTAAACAGATTATAAATATAACAGCTAAGGCTAGAATAATTAATTTAGCTGCTCTAGTTAACGCTAAAACTTTAAATAAGATAATTTAAAGCAATAGTAAGATCCCCAGAAGCAGAGGTGCTATATCTATAAAAAGACAGGCTACTATTTAATAAACCACACATAAAAAGAGAGGGATAAAGCATACTTCTGCTTCTAAAGCAATCCACAAATTTAAGATACTTCTAAAACAGCTTACTAATAATTCCTTACTTAATATAAAGGAACTAAAAATAAGAGTTATAATAATTTAATAATAAATAATAAGGAGGATAAAGAGATTAAAATATACCTCTAGTTACTTAGAGAAGGGCAAGATAGTTAGGAGGACTAATAATCTAATAATAAATAGCAGACTTTATTCTTTGCCTAATTTACAGACCTAAATGCCTAATTAACCTATTTAGTGGACAAAAATACTATTACTAACTATCTGCTTAACTAAGCAGCTTACTATAGAATTACCCACTATAACTCTTTTAAATAAATAACTAATAATACCCCTATTAACATCTTTATACTTAATAAAAGATATTCTTTAGAGACTTTCCAGAGTATTATCCTAGATATAGAAGCTATAGGATTTTTAACAGCTGGTTATAACTAATAGATTATACTTAAAAGGACTAAGTTACCTAATATTATAATTAACCTAGCTACTATAGGAGGGGCAAGCGTTAAATTTAGTTTAGGAAAAACAATTAAATTAATAGGAATAATAGTTATCTCTATACCTTTTAGAGAAATAATATTCTATATTATATTAGTAAATACCCCTTTTCTCCTATACCTTATAGATATAGATAAACTAAGTATTTAATTTAACAATTTAAGGAACTATTTATAATAAGGAGACCTAATTATCCCTATTATCTATAAATAGAGTTATCTATAGCTACTATTAGATATAGAGAAGACGTTAGCCTAAAATAACCTCATAGAGACTAAGTTATACTAACTCTATTAACGTTTTGGACACCTATTAGTCTACTAACTTCATAGAGTTTTATAGCAGTCAGGCTACTAAGTTAAAATGTAAATACTTAAATATCTTATAAAGTTTTATAAATGTTACTAACTTAATATAGAAGCTCTAAATTACTTTAAATTTACCCTTAAGGATAACTATAACTTTAACTATACTATAGTTATTAATAGTATTTACCTTAACTTAAAACTAGTACTTTATATAGTTAATACTGCTACTACCTTTAATATAGAAAGATTTCTATAAAATCTATTAGTAAGTATAGCACTTAATATGCTTAAATAGTGCTAGATCTATATCTATCTTAGACCTCTAGATATAGTGATTACTAATACTAATACTAACTTTAGCTTATCTAAGTGGTATAGCGCACTCTATTTAATATTAATAACCACTACTAAAGTCTCTATAGAGGCTTATAACTCTGTGGGTAAGGTTAAGAGATATTATATAATTCTTTAAAGAGTCTATAATATAATTTACTAAGACCTTTTTAATATAGATTATAAGATAGTTCTCTAAATAGCTTTAAAGGCTATTAATAACACTATAGGGCTAAAAGGCCTAGTTCTAATATTGCTTATCTTTGGGGTATACTTATAGCTTACTAATAAATCCCCTCTATCTCTGGAAATCTAGAAATAGGTAGCTACTATATAAAGGGTAATAGAAGACCTCCAAAAAGTCTAGGCTTTATACTAAGTTTTAGAGGCTCTTACTACCTATAACAGACTAGATATATATAGAACCCTATAGCTACTACTACTCTTACTTATATATATCTACTATAAAAAGAAGAGCTAGTAAGAACTATATAAACTCCTTGCTGTTAATAGTAAGATCTATATGCTTAACCTCCTGTATAGATCTTAGACCTTCTAATTAATAGTTATCTGCTTATAGTATAACACTAGTAATACTAGTAACACTAGTAGAGATAATAATAATATATTAATAGACTCTCTAGACTGGAATACTAGAAGAATAGAAGAAACAGAGAGGATTAATACTACACCAGCACTAATGCTAATATTGCTGCCTCTATATAAGAGGGGCAGACTACTAAAGAACTATATAGGAGCTATTATAATGCCTACTATAGGTTTAATATAAAGAAGTAACTGCTTTATAGACTAAAATAGATAAGAGGATACTATAATTAATGCTATTTTTATTATTAATATAGTAAAAGCTCTTAGCTAAGAGATTAGTAATACTATAACCTTCCTAACAGTAAAAGAGCATTTAGATTATAACCTCACTATCTGTCTATATAAAGAGGGCGTTATTATAATACTAGAAGAACCTTTCTCTATATCTATAATAGCTAAGATAACCACACTTCAGAAACACAGTGTTTTTGAAATTATCCCCTATAACACTGCTATTTATAGTAAAACCTAAATTTTTAAGTTCTATATAGTTTATAAAGTTAAAGAAAAAGAGACTAATTAATTTTATAAAAAATCATAACTTATTGTTTAGGGTTATAATAATAATAATAAGACTTTAATCCTTATATAATCCCTAATAATTTAAAGGGCAAGTTAATAACTGCTTCTCACTTTAGCACTATCCCTTATAGTAGAGGGATTTATTCTATAGCTTAGAGATATTATATAAGTATATATCTAATCCTAAATAGAGCTTAACAGAATAATATTAGCAGACCTCCTAAGCAAAATTAGAAGTAAATACCTAAAGGATTAGATTATAAAGATTATTAAACCTCTATATAGCATTATAGAAGCTAGAACCTATTAATAAGTAACCTATAGCAAGCATTATAGAGAAAAGCTTAAGATAGATTAATCCTTATTTAATCTATACTTATTAATCTCCTTAACTACTACTAATAGCTTTAATATTATTAATATATAAACTAATAATATAATTAGACTTTTAATACTAAGTTTCTCTAAATAAGAGGATAATAAACTCATAAAAGCTAGCTTTACTATAAAGAATAAACAATAACTTAACCTAAATAACCCGCTAATATTTAACAGCAGTATTATTATGCTAAACATAAATAGCAGTCTTACTCTATACTAAAAGGAATAAGGGAATAAAATCAAGCTTATTAACCTAAAGGCTACTTTAACTAAACAAAAACAGCAATATATTTAGTAAAGAGTAAGAGGTATATATATTATATTAATTTGCTAACTAGAAGCATACTTTAATCTATCTGCAGCTATATAGTATTAGGAGCTAACTGCTAAAGACAAAAAGGCACTTGATTAACGCCTTAAATAGTAAAAGGAGAACCTTAACTGTAGCCTTATATTTATACCTATTAACTTAGTAATAGCTAAACTATTTATTTTTATTAATAGCTCTTTTACTAATAATTCAGACCTCTTATTATAGATTAGATTTATTATTATTCTTGCTAATAAGATAATAAATAATAATATATTTATAATCTATAGCAATACTATTCACTTTAGCTTAATAAAGTATAAGAGGGTTACCTAAAATATCCTAGCTTCTAAAGTCTATAGTATAGTTACTAGCATAGATCTTACCTATACTATTATAATAACACTTTAAAAGGTTACTAACTGCCTTAAAAGACCTTATATCCTAATAATTATCTATACTGATTTATACTTACTATATAAATACCTTATTAAGCTTAGTACTATAAAGAAGAAGTAACTAATAATTAATATTATAGCACTTTAATAGTTCTATAAGAGGAGGGAGATATATAAAGTAAGATAGATTAATAGTAATAATAACTCTATAGATACTTTTATAAAGAGTACTCTAAATTAGACTCTTAAACGCTTTATTAATAATAATAAAGTAATAGTTTATATAGAGAGATAGGTAACTTAAAAAGAGAAAGCTAAGGAGTTAGATAAATAGTACTAGGCATACTAAAGCAGCTCTAGCACCTTAGGAGATAAGGATTTAACTATATTAAATACAGGATAAGATTAGTATATAATCCTGTACTGTTTTTACGTTTTAAACCCACTTTAGGTCTATAATAGGTATTAGTAATATGGGAATATATTTTAGCAGGTTATAGTATATCTAGCCTTAAAGAAAAGACTACTAGTGTTATACTAACACTATAACCTGCAAAGTAGCAGGATATATACTGCACTTAATAGATATATATAAGGTTATATAACCTATTACAGAGTATATATTATAATATAGTTTACAGCACTCTTAGCCTTATAAAGCTATAGTGGCTGTATGCTATAGCGTGTAATTATATAATTATATACTATAAACTATTTCACTATACTTTCTATATATACTAATCTATAGCTAAGATAGTTACTCCTTATAACTTACTCTCACTCCTATCTATAGCTTATAATAGTTATAAGCCTAGCTCTATAGCTTATAAATACCCCTCTAACCTCTCTAAGCCTAGAAAAGGGCAAGCAGCTTTTTCTCCTATTATCTTTTACCTATTTAAAATAATCTTATAACACTTAAAAACCTTTTTTAAAGCAGCTTTATAATAATAGCAGCATACTTTTTAATAACCTTCTCTCTAGAAGTATAGCTCTAGGGCCCTGCTAACTAGCCTTACTAGTACCTTAATCTATACTTATCTATATAGAGTAAGAGTATTTAGAAGTATTTTAATTCTAATAGCCCTAATACTAAAAAGCCTTTTAATACTTTTAAGAACACTCTAACTATTTAGGAGTTTATAGATAAGTATAATAACTATCTCTAAGCTAAGTATAAAGCTAATCTTATTAAATATAAAGCAGCCCTCTAAAAGCAGAAAGCTAAGGAGAATCCCTCTTAGACACTCTATAAGACCACTAAGTATAATAACTCTATTAATATTATTAAGAGTAAGAAGTCTAATACTCCCTAATAAGCTAGTAGAGTAGGTCTTACTGCTTCTAAGCTTATAAAGCTAACCCTACTAACCCCTATTAAGTATAAGGATATCTAAGATAAGTAGAGTAATATACTTAAGTACCTCTCTGCTAATAATATAAACCTCTTATTATAAATTGCCTTATACTATAACTATTAGGTACTTATTTATTAAACTCTTAATATAGTTTACCTTAAGGTAGTAGGGATAAAGCTTAATAATAAGAATAATAAGTCTTAGATTAACCTTTAGAATATACTCCACTTTCTTAAATAATAACTTACCCACTCTAATAATAGTATATAGAAATAAGTATACTAAGATTATAAAAATATCCTAAAGCATACTAAGTATACTACTTAATCTGCTAAGTAGCATAGAGAGTAGTACTAACTCTATAAGCTAGTAGTAAGCTAGAATATTACTAATACTAAGAGAAGCTATAGTAGATATACTTTTCTTAAAGCAGTATACTATAGAATAGCTCCTACTTAGACCTAAAACTAGCTAGATTTAGTTACCTAAATAGAAGAGATTAGAATATCTTACCTCTTACTTAAAGAGCTTAGAATTATTCTTACTACTAAGATCTATAGCAAGCTAGCTACTACTAAAGGTTCTAGTAGATCACTTAGAGTATATACTACTCTTATAGGTTACTCTAACTTAGAGAATCCACCTTAAGCCTTATAAACCACTTTAAATACTTCTTTTTTAGTAGTAACACCTAATAAGATCCCTAGCTACCCCTATAAATAATACTATAGATAGACTCTATAAAACTGCAGCTATATTTAATAAGTATTTATAGACTTACTAAAAGATAGCCTTAAGGATTATAAAATACTAAAAAATAAAGCATAGTATATATAGAAGATAGTAATATCCCTATAGTAAAGCTATATCTATAATAACCTTATATATATAAAGTAGATTATAAAGGAGTCTTAGAAGAGCAGTTAGCACTTATCTAGCTATAGCTATAGCAGATACTATAGCAGCAGCTAGGGTAGGTATAGTAATAGAAGTAGCACTAGTAATAAAGAGCAACTTCCTAATAATATTTCCTACTATATTATTAACTAAAGCCTTCTTAAAGATAAAAGCTAAGTAACTTAAGTTTATTCTGCAGTATTTATATTCTTTAAGAAACTATATACTCTCTCTAATAGCATTATTCTAGATAATTATAGAGCTCTCTATATTATTAATAATAAGAGAAAGCTAGTTTCTAGCACCTTTACACACTTATATAATAATAAGGTAATTAAAGTTAGTAGTATAAGCATACTAATTATTAAGAGGAGCACTTAGATTATCTAGAATATATTTAAAAACACCTTAATAGGTAAAAAGAGCGCTCTAACCTTAAATAATATTACTATTATTAAAAATATATATATTAATATTATCTTAAAAGCACTCCTCTTTAAAATAGGTATTTAGTATAATAGCTATAACTACTCTCTGCAATTTAGCAAGCTAGGTAAGTTTACTTATATAAAGCAGCTACTATATAAGAGTAACCTAGTCTTCTTTAAATATAACCCTATCTCTACCTGCGTACCTAGTCTAAGTATTCCTATAAGTAGTATAGGTATTATAGCCCTCTTAAATAACTAGAAGCTAATATACTCCTTATACTACTATATAGCTAAAAGGTCTAATAATATATAACTATAGCACCTCTAAGCTAGTTATCTAGACTAGAGCACTCTTAAACACCTTATATATAACACTTAGAGGGTGAGGATTAAGACTCTATTATATATTTAATATAAATTCTATACTTAAGTATATACTAAGTAAGTTATCTTATATAGTATATCTAAGACTAGATCTCTCTATCTCTACTACTATATAGCTTAGAACCTCTTTAACTACTAAAAGCTTAGTAAACTATATATCTAGATACTTCTTATTAAGGATAAATATAGCAGAAAACTCTTTAGAATTCTCCTAGTCTTAAAAGAGTATAATAAAGTATTTAAGGCACTCTAGATATTTAAATACTAGATATAAAGATAGCAGAAACTTACTATCTATAAGATCTACTATAATATTAAGCATACTATTATTACTATATAAAGCTTCACTTAATATAAATAATAGGTAGAGAAGCTTAGAATTAATCTTAAGCTTCTATTAGTAAATACTAAGAAGCCTATAAGTAGCAGAGAGCATACTAGCTTGGAAATTATCCTAAAAGCGCTTATAATACTAACTGCTACTTATCTATCTAAGTATCTTATCTTAGAGACTTAGAGAGTAGCAATTTTTATCTTTAATATTAGCCTATATACTATAAATAACTAGCAAAGCTCTATTTAGATAGAACTTAAGTAGTTCTAGAACTACTTCTAATAGTAGTAACTAGACTTTATACTTACTGCATACTAAGACCTATATCTATACTAGAGAGGCTTATATACCTATAGCTATAAAGCTTACCCCCTTAAAGGGAGTTATAAAAAAGATATTAGAAGATACTATTATAAGGTTAACCCTAGGGCCTATCTTAGATACCTTATAGAATATATACTAGAAATATATAACCTATATAGAATCTAGGTTTCTATACTTAACTAGGTTATTATTATATATAATATATACTTTAATAAGTTAAAATTCTACTCTCTAAATAATAAGAAGGAGGCTATAAATATCCAGAGCGCTTAGATAATTATTAATAAGGTTAAAATACCTATTAAATCCTCTAATATAGTCCTTAAAACCTTAGAGATACTTAATAAAGTAAATAGTAACCTTATAATAAATAAATAAACTACTAGCAGGCTTAAGTCCTCTATACTAGCTACTTCTTATAGTTTAGAAGCACCTTATACTACTACTATAATATAGTCTAAGAGTATACTAGCTAAAATATAGAGAGGACTGCTTATACCTAAATAAACTTCTAATTCTAAAAGTATATTAGGATTAAGTTTAGAATCTTCTATAATACTAAAGCCCTACTCTAAAGCATAGTATACTATTACTAAGGGTATAGATCTATATCTACCTAATTTAAACACTTAAAAACTAGCTACTTAAGTATTTATAAAGGAAGAGAGCTTATAGTAATCTAGATAAGACTCCTCCTTAGTAGCTAAAACAGATTCCTAACCTGCTTACTATTAATACTAATAGATTAACTATAAGCCTCTAATATAATAGAGTACTAGAGAGCAGTATCTAAGAGTCCTTATAACTCTTTATTTAGAAAAGAGCTTACTAAATAACTACTAGAACGCTTTCTTTATAACCTTTATACCTAATTAGCATAAAGCTATTATAGAAAGCACTCTTAGATATAAAACTCTATACTCTACTATTATAATATATTTATAGAATAACTCTAAGATATACTTAAATACTAAGTAGAAGATAATATACTTTATAGAAAACCTCTTAAAGCCTCTAAGTAACTATTTTAAAGCTAGAAAGCTAAGAGAACTACTTTAAGGTATATTTTAAGAGGCTATAAATAAGAAAATTAATAAGCTTATAGCTAAGAGGATCTAATATATTATTAACTAGTCTAAGATATACTTAAAGCCTCTTTTCTTAAAGTAGATATATATCTATAAGTTCTAAGCTAACTACCTTAATATCTATAAAGCGTAAATCTATATATAAGAGGATATATAAAACACCTCCTCTCTTAGCTTAATCTATACTGCTATACTTATAGCCTAAAATCTATATATAGTAATAGTAATTATAGCCCAGTTTAACTATAAAATACTCTAATTTAATATTATTAATATATTTCTAAATATAAATATTAACTTAAATAGAGAGCTAGTTACCTACTACCTCCTAAATAGCTTTAAGCAGGTTAGTAAAGTTATAGAGCTTAATAAAGCTCTATATAGCTTAAAGAATATACCTCTTCTATAGTATAAGAAATTCTCTATAGCCTTATATAAGCTTAAGCTCTCTCTATATAATAAGAAGCTCTACCTTTTTTAAGATAAACACTATAAGGTTCTGCTCCTATTCTATATTAATAATATCCTCATTTTATTCTATTAAGACTATACTTCTAAAGCTTAGAAGCTTATATAAAAGATTAAGAAACTATATAAACTATATAAACTAGGCCCTATTAAATAGTACCTTAGAATATATATTATATAAGACTAAGCAGCTAAAAAGATTTACCTAGTCTATAACTAGTATATTAAGACTATTATAGAGCGCTTCAGCCTCTATAATAGTATTGCTCTAAGCACTTCTATACTAGTTACTAAGCTTATAAAGAACTCTAGTAAGGCTATAATTATAGAAGTTAAGAACTACTAATCACTTATTAAAAGCATCCTATATATAGTAATAATAATATACCTTAAAGTAGCCTTTACTATAGTATAACTCTCCCACTTCCTTATAAATCTAAGTATATAGCACTTTGCTATAGTAAGGCAGTATATATAGTATCTCTATATAACTTACTATCTTATAATCTACTATAGCAGCTTAGAGAGTAATAAAGAAACTTCTATACTACTAATTATTAGTAACACCTTATTTACTAATAATAAAAAGATATATAGGTTATTATAAGACTATATAATAATACTTTTTAGAGGTATAATTTAGTAGAAAGCAGCCTATTAAGTAATAGTTATAATATTAATAACTAAAGCAGAGCTTCTAAGCTTTAAGCATACTACTAAAGAGATAATAGCTCTTTAAAGGCTATACTATAATCTTGCTTTAGAGCTTAGAGATATTTAGAAAGTCTATTATAATAATTAGTAAACTATTTAACTAGTAGTTAGAGAGAAAGAGTATATTTTAACCCACCTATAGTATATTAATATTTAGAATATATAGCTATACTAAGAGTATATAAAGGGCACTTTTAAAATGCTCTATATACCTATAGATAAGATACTAGCAGATAGGCTTATAAAAAGCCTCTTCTAAGCTAAGTTTAAATACTTCTAAGCATTACTAAACCTAGTAGATACTTACTATATTATTATAATAAAGAGAAAGTAAGTTTAAGAGTATAGAACAAAGCTCTATTAGACCTAAAGGCTAGTAGATATTATTTATAGAGCTATAGCCCCCCTATATATAATAGCTAGATAGAAAAGCAATTCTTATAGGTATACTAGCTCCAGGCATACTAGCTCCACACCTCCCTAAATATTAATAAGTAAAAGGTATTAATACCTAAAGGTATATATTTAATAATAGGAGCACTCCTTAGTATAGATAGCTATAATAAAGCAGTTAATAAAGCTATTAGCTATACTAATAGGTAGCTTATAGAAAGCTAAAAGGCTTACTAAGTAAGTATATATATTAGTAATAGTACTACTAAGAAAAGTAATAGCTATAGAGACCTACTAAAAAGAGCTAGCTAAAGCTAGCTCTTCTATAACAGCCTCTAGGTATATAATAACCTAGAGCTCCTCCTTCTCCTCCTACTTCTCCTCCTCCTCCTTCTCTTTCTCCTCCTCCTCTTTAAGGATAGCCTAGAAAACCTAGCACTAATAGATAAGGGCTTAAATAGATAAGTTAGCACTATACTAAATTATCTTATATATATCTATATATAAGTATAGAATACTTATAACTTAGTTATTACTATTATAGGCTTTATAGCAGCACTTATAGAGTATAATAGTAGTAATAGGGAGAGATTAGTAGCTATAGCTAGCTAGGTAGTAGTAGTAGCACTTACTAACACTATAGAAGCAGTAACTAGAGCTCTTATCTATAAGCAGTAAGTATATATAGCTATAGTATAGATACTCTATTAGCTTACTAGCTCCCTCTAGAATAGTAGAGGAAGTATAGAGCTTCTTAGCAGAGCCTAGAATCTTCTTACTAGTAGCAGGGTTAGTCTTCTTCTTTAATATACTATAATATATACTAGCTATAATCTTCACCTCCTTAGACTTATATTTAGGCTTCTCTAAACTATTATTAGTATCTCTAAACTATATAAAAGCTATATTATAAATATACTAATAGACTCCTCCTTATCCTTATCCTCTTTCTCCTTAACAGAGAGAGTATATTTATACTTATATATAAGCTTCTTCTTAGAGGCCTTAGCCTCCTCTAGAAGGATATTATTAGCTTCTATAATATTAAAAGGCCCTACTAAATAGTAATAGTTACTAGAGAGGCTATAGGATAGCAAAATAAAAGACTTATACTTATTAACCTTATTATCCTCAGCCTCCTCCTACTTAGCAAGAGCAGCTAGCTACTTCTACTCTACCTTCTTCTTAGCTTTATAGATTATCTTAGCCTTAGTAACACAGTTAGTAACTAGCATTATAGATTATTTACACTTAGAGGCTATTTTTAATAATAGTATTAATAGATATAGATAGTTCTATATAAAGATAAGTATTAGTAACAGTTAATAATATATATAATAATTTTTTATATATATAAAGGGTTAACTTATAATTATTATAGTGTTCTAAGTAAAAAAAAGAGGAAAAATTAAAATAGAAGGCAGTATAAGTAATAACTATACCTACCTAGCTACCTTTATAAGCAGTTAAGCACTACTAACAGAATTCTGCCACTTATCCAGATTATATTACTATCACTTAAGTCATATATTACTTATTTATACTCTTTAAAGCACTTATAAGAGATATTTTTATTTATTTTACACCTTTACGGCTATTTATAACACTACTTTATCTCTTTTATATATATTTAAAAATAGTTACAGCCATATATAATAGCAGATCGCTATATTAGCAATATTTACTATATAGCTAGGAGGTATGTTATAATATAGTTTACAGCACTCTTAGCCTTATAAGGCTATAGTAGCTCTTAGTGAGGTAGCTCGCTTACGTAATCATATTACGTAATAGGAATATTATATAATATAGCTTAGGTAATTAAGGAGGTATTAAAATAGGTATTATTTCGGCTTATTAACTAGTAACTAGTTAGGTAGGGGAGAGAGGAGTTATTTATACTTATTCTAGCCCTTCTAGAGGCTTCTATTACGTAATTACTTACGCAATAGCTTACGCCGTAGATTGCGTAGATATTTAGCCTATTTGGGCTTAGTTAT